>JABJVR010047118.1:0-28934 GCA_025773905.1 Chitala chitala
CACACACACACACACACACACACACACACACACACACACACACACACACACACACACACACACACACACACAGATGTGGAGCATTTACTCTGAGAGAATGGCAGCAGCACGTGCACCGGAACACTGCTGCGCCCCATTATGGGACTGACTGTGTAGGAGGCGGGGGGCGTAAAATCCACATCTCAGGCTGGGAAACAACCGCGGAACAGCGGAGCTCTTCTGCATTCATGTTAACGAACAATACGTACAACCAAACAATTTGGCTGTACTTATTCTTTATTCAATAGGCAGAAAGGGCTCTTTCCACCTACTGAATAAAGAATAAAATGCAAAGAAACAGTAATTTAAATGTTCAACACTAAAGCTTATATGTAGTAACAGAAATCAGATATAAAACATATTACATTGTACAAAGCAAAACACTATCCAAAGTTTATTAATAAAAAAAAAAGTGTAGTCAGAAAATAATTTTTAAACTAGGTAAATTAAACAGCAGCGAGTCATTTGACGACGTGGTGGTCTTACATGTAGCATAACCTTTAGAGGAAACATCTATAGTCTTACTGGCAAGTTTCTGACAACTTCTTAGACCCTTTGGAAAAACTGGGTTTCCTTGTTTAGAAATCACTATACATGTATATTACAATTTCATAATAAATAAAGATTTTGTGTTTTATTTACTCGCCAAAATATTAAAAAATGGTAAATGAACGGCACAACGATTTTCAGATCCGTTAGTAGTTTTCACAAAATTGTCCTGAACGGAACCTGAGAGCACGTATTGTTTAGCAGTTGCATTAAAAAAAACCCATAATTTTACAATTTCTATAACAACAACAATACACAACGAAAATGATCTCACCTTCGCTTGTGCCTCATTCGTGAAAAAACCTACGGTAATCACAATAATCAAGGCGCTGTTTGACACCATTCTGGTAATAAAAACTATTACAAACGCACAAAAGTTTTAAATGGACTATGTGTGGATAGTTTCTTTGTATTCTCTCCAAAAAACATTACGAGTTTTAAATCACTCATTGGGATCGTCTTTGTTCATTTTCTTGTGTGCCCCACCGCTTTAATTTTCTGCTCCCATAATTGGCTGGTTCACCTCCACCCCCTTCTTGCAGCATGACTTGTGGTACTACCATGAAAAAAAAAAAAAAAAAAAAAAAAAAAACTCTTTTTTCACGAATATTAAAGCACGCTGTAGTCTTTACGATCGTCCAATTCCAAGCATGCTTTTTGTGCACCCGTTTTTACGTAGCCTTCCACAGGTATTTAATTAAATGCTAACGTGGAGAGACCTGTGCCATCCTAAGAAAGCACTGGCTGTGACCACCTGGACTGTAAGATGTTACTGTATATATTTTTGCCATGGATCTGTTATTTTCTTTGTCATGATACATGTATTTTATTTATATATACTGTGTTTATGACGCATGTACTGCTGGGTATGTGATTGCATGAAGTACAGGAGGCAATGCAAAGATGCACCTTTGCAGAAGAGCTTTATTCTGCGCAATTTCAGAAAATTGAGTGTGCTTCACTGTTAACCCGCTTCCAATCCTTTTGTGACTAAACACACCATTGCTGTTATGTGGATGCCACTAATTATGTTGTGTACGCATAAGACTATTTATCATTGAAATAATTTTGTATGAAAATTTTCCAGATTATTATGCAATACAAATGGCAAATTAATTGAGGGTAGTGCTCATAAATTGACCGGAGAAAACAAGTTCATCAGAGAAGAGATGGATTGCATACAGTAAGTTTAAAAAGATCATCATCTATCTTCTGTGGTGTTACTTTCCAGTATGTTCTTCTGTGGATATAATCCTTTTTTAATTGTATGTTTCTTTTATAGGTTACTGTTTCTGGCACTAAGCATCAGTGTGTTTTTGGCACCAGAAGTGCAAGCGGTAAGTTGTAATGTCACATTAGCAGTTAATGTTCACTGCTTTGCTACCTGAGAAGTGGAGCAGTCTTTCTAAAGCACTCTGTATCGGATATGTGATGGCAGTTTTGTCTTCGTAATAACAGATTATGTATCCATGGCATTTTGTAAACTCAGTCACTTTAGTGTTTGAAAACAGTCACAGGCATCATCTACAAAGAGGTGACTTGGGGTTCATAGTGCTAATCTTCGGTTACAAATCACATTGTTAACGATAATTCATCCCCAACAATGGCTCATATGAGAAAGACACATAAGATGCCTGTGTTGACCTTGTTGGCAAGAGACGCAAGCAATGCAGTATAGAGATAAATTCTCTATAAATTGGTGTCAAAGGGCATTTAAAGTGTGCTGAAAGGTAACAAGCTGGTTAAGAACCTTCGTGATGTTCAGTACTTCTGTAGTCGTACCACATGGTGTTTGTATTTCACTGTTTGGAAGCGTTCGCACAACGCCCTGTATTTAAAAAATGTAAAGTCATGATAGGAAACACGAGTACAATATAATAATCCAAACTTCTTATTCTATATATTTTATTCAATGTTAGCTCCAATGATAAAAATGTTGACACATTCATAATTGCCTTCACAGGACCATTAATATTCCCGTAAAAGCAGGGTTTGGAAGTGCCTGTTTTCTGAGTAAGAAATAATAGAGAAGAAGAGAAAGAATAACCTTCTGTAATCTTGTGTGAACAGCATCAGTAAGAACTGTAGTAGTTGAAGTGAATACCTTGCAGAGCTGAATGTCCAATATCTCCTCAACAATGGCCCTAAACATGAGGAACTTCAGCCCTATGTTCTTATGTAATCAAGTAAACAAGTTTCAAAATGTTTTGATTTTGATATAAAATCTTTGTGTTAGGAGAAGGAAATGGTTGCCCTGTTACTGCCAAAGCTGTTGTTTTGTACGGTAAGCTCAACAATAGCTGGAAGGATGTAGTAAGGCTGTGTTTTGCTCTCCTGTATGGGAGGAAATTAGAGTTTTGGATGAGGTCAGTGTCTTCATGTGTTGTAAGGATGGTGTGTAACTGACAATGCTTCCTCCCGATGTGATCTCATATCACCAAAATCAAGGTCTAAGTATGTTTCACCGAAGTGTTTACCTGACTGCCATTTCTCTTCATTATGGTGTCATTCTGTTGTAAGTGAATGTTTGGACATGCATGCAAGTGTTTTCTTTATATCACACAAAATCTGTTTTGGGTTCACAACATTATTGAGCCATCAGGCATTTTCTGGTGTCTGTTTTACAGCTCAGAGCTGTTGAGTAGTTTTTTGTCAGTCTCTGCTAATTATGAGATCAATAAAGAGCATGCGTCCCTCACACCAATCCATCTCCATTAATGTTTGTGACAGAACAGTCGTTCAGGAGTATTTTAAACCGACTGCAGTGTTTTCTGACATGTTGACATTTGAAATTAGCTCGGTGGGTGTGGTGTGGATGAATGTCTGGTGATGTGATACAGTAGGTGCGTCAGTGTTTTACAGTCTTGATCGCATGCCTGTGTGATGTTTGCTCAAACTTATGCCCAGTGTGCATCAGAAAGGTTGTTCTTTGTAATTTCACTGATGAAAAGGTAGGCTGGACTAGGATCTGATGAGCTCCTTCTGCTTGCTTGTGAGAGGCACATTGGCCAGTGATCACGACTGATGTGCTAAATAATTTGCAAACTAATCTCCCCACTAGAAAAGGCTGTAATTACTGACCAGCTGTCCTGCTATTAGTCCTGGCATATTATCACCCTTTCATAAAACTTCTTTTTCTCAGCCCTGGGCTCTAGTTGTTTCCCATTATCTGGGATTTCAGAGTTTTATACAAGTAGTTATATTAGCACCATTACTTATATAGCACCCTTTCAGACTAGAGTCACAACTTGCTTTTCAAAGGAAGAGCCAATACATAAATAACACAGATAATGCAATAAGGTTAAAACGTTGATTCAAAAGATATACACGGATTTTATGAAAGATTTTATGGTGGATTGTTGCTCTATAATTTTTTTAAACTACCTCAGGCAGATAAAGTACTTTAGTCTCAAATCTAACCTTCATTAATTGAGAAGTGAATGTCCAACATTATAACAAGAAAGTACATCTGAAATGTAAGATTGTGACAAGTTATGAAAGACTTTAAGTGAACAATAACATTTTATAATCAAGCATGAACCTAACTTGTAGCCAGTGTAACAAATATATGAAAAGAATGAGTTCAGTATGAAGTTCCTAATTATGATTTTGCAGTAACATTTTCCTCAAGCAGCAATCTCTTTAAACTGAATTTATGGAAGCAAGTAAAGAGTGTTACAGTAATCCAGATGGGATCTCAAAAACATGAATTATCATTTTGAGTTTTTAATGGGTTAACACTGAGAGCAGTTATCCATACTTGTTTGGATAAAATTTAAACAGATTAACTAAAAGGCAAATAGCGTGTTTGTCTAGAGTCAAAACTTAAATCATTAGGAGAAGGGAGCAATTTGGGTGGCTTTACACAGTCAACAAAGGCTAAATGAACATCTGTGGACATTTGAACATTTACTTTTTCATGAGCTGTGGCCTTTGTGCACATCGAGAGAGATTTATCTTGTGTCAGACGTAACGGTAAAACACAGGTCAGAATGGCTAATCAGGGCACTTTGTGAAATTGAGACAAATTGGTTTCCAAGATACTTTGTACTCAGTTTACTTCTCCATTATAATGTTAATCTGGATTCTGCTGGAAATGTAAAGGTTTACAGAAACCTAAATTTTACTATGTATGGTCTACATCAAGGTTCCACTTATTTTTGTTCCATTTTGACATTTTTCAAACATTAAAATATGAAAAGTTGTATATTGCTTGTTCAGAGTGCAATAATACAGTAAGTAATGATGGTTATTTTTATGACATTTACATTTATATTTTCATTTTCCCTGTAATTTATCCCATTCAGGATTATGATGGGCTTGGAACACAAAACACCAGGTAGAGTAGCTCATGGATCAGGTGCTAGTCTAACACGGGGCGTTTACACACGTTATTACTAGGTAACATTTTTAGAACTCTGTGACAAATGTTCAGCAGCAGAACGTAAGTATCTGTATGGATTTTTATTTCATTACTGAACTAAGAACTAGGTAAATACTCTGCTTTCATTTCCCAGTGTTATGCATTAGACCCTAAACTTATGGATGATTTCAGCCTTGCAGCAGAGCATTCAGATGTTCTTGAGTTAAATCTTGGGAAGTATGCAGATGAACTAAATGATAGATGTATTGTTATGGCCAATTATTACACACAGTTACATTTTTTGATTGACTACAGATGACATAGTAACCATTTGTCAGTAGCTTCCCAGTATATTACTGTTTCTATGCAGGATAATATTTAAACATCTTTATCCACTCATCCATGTATTTTCCCAGCACTTATCCTGTGCAAAGTTACAAGTGGGCTGAAGCCTACAGCAGGCAGCCTAGGGTACAAAGCAGAGTACACTCTGGAGAGAGCCAGACCATGCATGTGCACACACACTCACACACTAAACATCCTCAATTATTATAAAAAAAAACAAATACTTTAGTATGTACTTCAGATGTTTAACATGATTTAATGTGATTTTAACTTAGTATAATATTTGAACTTAATTTAATTTAATTTGACAGCTTTGAAATGACAGCTGTTTTATCGGCTTGAATCACTGCGCTAGTACGGATTATCCAGCTCTGTCACTGAGAAAACTGTCAGTCATGTGAGATCAGATAAGAGATCAGCAGTGAGAGATCAGCTGAGAGAGTGATCAGGAAAGAGATGGAGTAGACACTGCCCAAATGGAGGATCAGATCAGGATGTCAATGACGATTCTGTCAGCCAGGTGGACCTGTTTGGATGTTGAATCATGTCAACTGGACTTCTTTCTTCCAGCTAGGAACGTTTTGCTGCTTATCCAAGTAGCTTCTTCACCCAGAGAAAAAATTGGTTAGGGACCCCATATTTATCCTCCAGGGTGGTTTCACTACACAACTCACTTGAATAGGCTCATTAGCTGAACAATAGGAGATGGCAGAGAGTCATTGGGATATCAGTGTCCTGACTCTTGATCAACAGTCCATTAGGAACATTCAAGAAGGGATTGAACAACTACCTTCAAAATAATGACATCCATTATCCAAATGCTAATACTTTGCACAGTCACAGGTGACCTGTATGTTATCCTAGGCAGCCCAGGGTACACCCTGGGCAGAGTGCCAACACATCACTAGGTGGTAGACATGGCACAGGGCAGTAGGCATGCATGTAAGTTCAGCCTGCAATCTCCTGTTGATTTGATATATACCTTACTATTTAGCTGCAATGTCTTCCAAAATAGTAATGATTTCTGACTTCTGTTTTTGTCTAAAAAATCTGTAGTAGTAATGCAGTTACTTTAATTGATGTACATTCCCTTTTCCCACTTTACTCTTCAACCTTATTAGATGCTATTGCATCAGTTTCTCTATAGACTGAAGGAGTTGCACTGAGAGGCTCCTTTCCTTATTTCCTTTTATAGTCCGAGTGCAGTGATGTGTCTGGCTTGGCGCTCTCTGCTTGTCTTCTGGTCTCGAGACATGTAACAGGCTTGGCAGAGGAGCCAGGCGCCTGGCAAACCTGTTCTGGGTGGTGGAGGTTTGCTCTCTGGTGACTCATTGCTTTGTTTATATAAAAGAAAAACTAGCTATCCTGCTATTTATAACCTGAGAAGGAGCACAATGCTTTCGCCTGTTAAATTTCTCATTAATAATCTTCTTTCTGGCTGTCAAATCAATTTTTTACAGGTGGCTTAAACTTGAAGACTGTACCTTGTCTGTTTCTGTTTTAGGGTAGATGCTACACAGTTAAAGGGGTCAGAGATTATTTAGTGATGCTTTGATGGTGGTTACTTTGACACTGCGGCAGTTTCATATAAACTGTTATATTTTAGAAAGTCTGAGCCAAGTGTCACAGGGGAGTACGAGTGTATTTTCAGCCGACCATGATTAAGGTTTAAACAGATTTCCCAAGTACAGAGATTTGTTCTTCAATGTTTTCTCTGGGGAAGCTGAACTGAAAATATATTTCAAATCCACAAAGACACAAGTTGAGGAAAGGCCTCTCAGCATGGCTTAACTGTTTTCAGTATGTAACTCTGGCTTTGGTGTCCATCTGTACGGCTCTCCTCATCTTTCAATTAATTCTTTAAAGGAATATGAAAGTGTATTGTTGTTAATCAGGATACGGTCATGGTTTTGAACATCAACATTTAAATTACAGTGTTTTTAAGTCTTCATCCAATGTACTGTCTCAAAGGACATAAAGTTGTAATGTCATTGAGATAATGAATGGCTTTGAGAATAGTTGAGCTGTTATCCTTTGTCATTGTTGGCTTACTGATCTACAGTGCAATGTAATCAATTTTGTTTTGATGGGAGAGTACCATATGTTCCTCATGACAACAGGTTTTAGGTCATGAAAACCATGCCTCATTTTCATGTTCTTACAATGTTTATCAATGTTAAGCACCAGCAAACACCAATAAAGCAAATGAAACAGGCTTGTAAAATATGCTGAAAAATATACTGTAGATATTATAATATGCTAGTTAACAGAGTACAGACAATGTCATGTTTCCACTGCTAATTAGAGCTAAGAATGACATCCATAGTGTTCTCCTGGGATATTTGTGGAAAGTTCTTTCTAGATGAAGCCATCTGATCTTGGATTTTTCCTCTGTAGATTGATGGGTTTTCCATAGATTTCCACCTGATTTCAATCTAAAAAGTTCCTTGTATATTTGACAGCACAAACATGTTGACAAGTGCAGTCAATTAGCAGAAGTAAGTGTAGTGAATTAAAGTGGTAACTAGTAGGAATGCAATGATGTGTTCAGCTCATGATGCAGTTTGATGAAGAATGTCACATAGCAAGCATGCAACACGATGCTATCATCTGTCTCCACAGCGGTGTAGTCACTGCATCACGATGTACGATCGGTCGTTACATCCCTAGTAATCAGTCCTCACAATTTTGACAAGGGTTTGATAACCTGTGGATTCTATATAACTGCAACGCCACAAAGGTTCTCAGCCACAACACCAACATCATCAACAACAACAATAATAGTAATAATAATAAGAAGAAGAAGTAGCAGTTAATTGTAGTATCTACAAATGTTTTAAAAAAATGTTTTAATCAATGTTGCATAACTAAACTACAGAGAGATTAAAAGTGATACTTTAAACCTCTTACTTCAGTTGTGATGTTTTAGCACTTTTATGCATTTCCAATGAATGCAACCAGCTTTGTTGATGATAGACAAGAGCTGCCAAATGTCAGATGTTAAGTACCTTAATTTCCATTATTTTCAGCCTTCTAAAGCAGTTTGACACCCATGGTTGCCAGACTATTCTGCCATTACACAAAGCTGTGCAAACCAACATTCTGTCCTAAACCAACTCCCATGACAAATAAACTCTCAGACTCTTTGTGTATTATTAATCTGTGCTGTGATTGGCTAAATGTATGAAAACATTCTCATATTAAAAATAGATTTAAAATGCACTATAAAATTACAGATTTTTCATCCTATTTTATTTTTTCTTTTATAGATATATATTTTTAAATTTAATATTAAAATTTTTTTTTTTTTTTTGGTGGGTTGGCACCCCGCCCTGGGTGTACCCCGCCCTGTGCCCTATGTGTTCTGGGATGGGCTCCAGACTTCCCCACGACCCTTAATAGGAGTAAGTGGTATAGAAGATGACTGACTGACATGACTGACTATTTCAATTTTTTTCCAGAATTTCTTATTCTTTTTTCACCATTTCAGCCCACACTGGCTGGCTGGTTATCTGCTCCTGTCCGCAACACTGAAAATTAATTTGGCTTCACAAAATATAGTTTTGGCTCGTGCGGAACCTGGGGACTACAGCACTAACATGCACTTGTACACCCACCTGTGCGAATCCCATTGCAGGACTACAAGTCACCTTTACTACCTCCATCACAATGGACTGTGTTCTATTCTGATAGAGGGTACAGACAGTAGCACTTAACAGCACAGAGCAAAACACAGCAGCTGCTAATTTCATCCTCATCTTGACCCTGCCTTAGAGATACAGTCTGATAGTGTCTAGCCACTGATATCAGCTCTACAGTACTAAAGCCCAGTTGCTTCTCCTGCTGCAGGGCACAAGCATATGTTGTTTCATGCAGCCTGTCACCAAACACCATCTTTGCTATGACCAGACTGCTGTCATATCTTTGCACTGAAGGCAATGTTCTGCATGATCTGCAGCAAATATACATCGAGGAGTACTACCAAATGGTTTAAACCTTTGTAAGGGACAATAATCTGAATTCTCATTTCCTAACTAACTCATTTTAAAAAGTAATACAAGCAGCAGGACTCACAATTCTCATTTGTAATGAAGAGGCAAGAGTTTGCTAGGAGAAAATAATACAAGCACTGAGCATGTTGCAGGTTCATATTAACCAAAGGGAAAGCAGGGAAATTTTAAAAAAGATTGTTGGGAAAAATATTTATTAAAAATATTTATGTAAATAGTCATAGGTTTGAGAGAAGAAAGCATCAGAAAAATAATTCACTTGATTGAAATTAAGTAAAAAATGAGCATTTGGTTCTTCGCGGTTCATGGTAGATCTGAAAGTGAACTGCTAAATGCTGCTCTGAAATTCTGCACAGCCCTGAAGTGTGACAGTACAAAGTGACTATAGATGACTGAGTAATGTTCTTGGTCAAGAAATACCAAAGGAAAAATAGATCTGTTTTAAACTTTGATTTGTGTTTGTGAAATGATTGGTAGCGTCAACTTTGTAAATCATCTGCTTCCATTTCTTATTTTCTTTCTACTGATTCTTACTTTGAAACAAAGCAAATTAGGCCCAACTCCGGTATTTGGTGTAGGATGGTTCATACTGGCAGCACTCTGAAAGATGCATGATGTAGCAAAGACATCCACAGGCTATGTGAGCTGCCTTTTGTCTCAGCTACAGTGCAGCAGACTAAAAGGATCTTATGGTGAAACAAAAGAACGTTTCTCATTGCAGTTGTAGGCTCAATGCGGGTTTTGTGCATTTCATGTAGAATACATCATCTTGTTCTGATAGCCGAAATTCTTCTAGCCTGCTCCGCTCCTTGGAGAACATTAATAGCCTGGATTTTACAGGACGCCATATATGGAGATTTTTTTGGTCTCTAAGAGCAAGTTCGTCTTGAGATACTGAGGAGTGTGTGTCATAAGAGGGTGATTTATGGATATGTGGAGAAACGTGGAAACGCTGAATCATTTGTGTAAAACTCTCCTGTTCTAGAAACATACTTTCTTACAGTGATGTAAATATTATCACTTTTAATGCTTATTGTGACACATGATAGCCTTAGGAAAATGTAGAGATTGGGCACTGTCCAATGTAGAAACCCAGGTGTTCAAGATTAGTCCCTCTATGTGAACTGTGAATATACTAACGAATTGTCTTTCTTATTTTGTTCATTATCACTATAAAATATTTTTTTCTTAAATGGTGCATACGTTTTTATTGTCTGTCCTAGAAAAACCTAAAAATACACTACTTTCTTCCACATATCAGTAAGGTAGAATTAACTCTATTGAAAGTGGTGCCAGTGGCATGAAAAATCATGGGTATAAATCAAAGTTCACATTTTAATCTGTATTTATCAGATCAAGACTGTTTATTGTTGCTTTCTAGTTCATGGTTGTTTGCTAAAATAAATCAAAGATTATGGATTAACACTACAGGGTTTTTTCTTCAGTGAAAAATTATTAAGGTTGGTAAATAAAAAGCTATATAAAAATAATACAGTCTGGGGTGGTAACAACCTCTCTGCTATCCTTTGGAGACACAAGTTAGGCCTCTGTTGTGGATCGTGTTTATATAACAGCACATCCTGTCTTTTAATACAAGGTTACATCATGACCAGCTAAACCTGATAAAAGACAAGCTTTTATCTTGTACCTGCTCCCTTTTACCACATCTGATGTCCACTGGGAATTAGCTAACAGTACATATCAGTTTCTAAGTCAATCATGAACAGATATCTGGATATGAAGTGTGTTGAGGATCACTGTGGTAAAATGTACCGCTGTTTTAACTGGTTTTGTGTCTTTCTCAGGTTCACAAGAAGCAGTATGGAGCCTGTGGAGGACGGGACTGTGCCAGGGGTTGTAGATGTTTTCCTGAGAAGGGTGCACGGGTGAGTGACGGGTTCAGCTCCTTCTCCTTCAGCACGACCCTGACTCTGCAGTCATTCTGACTTTGCCCACCAAAGCTGACGGTTTGAAATTCACAAAAGAAAGGCAGCTTCAAAATGAGTTCCAAAAGTGATTCCAAAATAAATAGACAAATCTTGTAAACACTTGCTAATACTTAATGCATTTAAGTCCTGTATATGTGTTTGTATAACTACTCCTTTGCATTTTAGCTGTTTTGCATCCTGACAGCATTGGTTTTGTTTGGTACTGCTTAATGTCTTGTCTACCATTAGTCTCACAATACTGAAAGCATGGGATGACTGAAGTGTAAT
This sequence comes from Chitala chitala, assembly GCA_025773905.1. NCBI lineage: Eukaryota > Metazoa > Chordata > Actinopteri > Osteoglossiformes > Notopteridae > Chitala > Chitala chitala. The sequence goes on from JABJVR010047118.1 coordinate 11,523, forward strand.
TTTCTTTTGTTGTATCAATTGTATGTTAGAATTGGGGTTTTAAATGGAAGCTGAGTTTATAAATTAAACCAAACATTTGGTGTAACTTGGCATGGGATCAGACAGAGATGCTGTGCACTATATCTGATTGGTTCACTGAGGTCACATGTTGCTCCAGCTGCAAGTGTGAATGAGGGGAAATGACAGTGACAGCAGGCAGATGACAAAACTGACAGGCACCAGTGACGAGAACACACCAACAAAACTGTCACATTTCAGTGCCGTAGCTTTTAAAATTTTGGACATCCAGGAATTGTAAGGAATTATCGTCATCTAGTATGCCACATATGCTAGTTTATTACAGCATTTGAATAGATACTGTAGCCTTTTTTTTCTTTAAAAAAGTAGATTTGTGATTCTTTAACTAAGGCTGAACAGGTTGATATACAATATGTTGCTTTAGCTGATGTAAGTGAAAGCTAACAGTACATTGGTGCCTAAAAATGTAATTTTCCCACTCCACTGATGGTATGTATTATTATTTAACAATATAAAAGGAGTATTATTTCTTTATCGATTTACAGACCTCAGTAATTTATCGGGGCTTGGGTGGCAGGAAAGCCATGTCAACTGTACAGTAAAAAATAGGATTTAGGAGCGTGGTGTTTATGGCTGCACTCTAACTTGTTTAACCAGCTTGTAGAGCTCGTTGGTGTAATTATTCAGTCAGGATGCCTGTTAGTTACACGGAGATATAGAACAAGCTCACATAAGTACAAATTATTTGTACGCACAAGTACAAATCTTAGTGTCTGTAATTCATTGAAATAAAGCCAAAATAATTTAAAAGCATTCTCCTCCCTGGCTATTACATACCACACTATAATAATTTGTTAACTAAGTAACTACAAGGGTTTCCCTGTAAAATTTAGTTTTAATGATAAAATTTCTGATACATGACCACAGTTCAGACATGCTCATGGTTCTGTAGCACGTATGAGCAGCTTCTGTCTGTCCTTCCCCTAGCTGAGCCAGGACAGGTCAGTAATGGTGAGGTCTTAATACTATCTCAGAGGTGGTTAACTAGGGGGGTGTTTTCAACCAGTTGTCCACTAGCTGGCCTCAGTAGGAATCTAGAGGCCCCGCCCTGGGTGTCCCCTGCCCTGCGCCCTATGTGTCCTGGGATGGGCTCCAGGCTTCCCGCAACCCTTAACAGGATGAAGCGGTATAGAAGATGACTGACCGATATTACAAATAGCATGAAATGATATTGTTACTGACAACAATATTTAAGTAAGAAGGTTTGTGATGCGGTGGTGTGGTGGTTAGCACTGTTGCCACGTACCTTCAGGTCTGGGGTTCAATTCCTGCCTTGGGTCTGTGTGTGTGGAGTTTGCATGTTCTCCCTGTGCTTGGTGGGTTTTCTGTGGGTGCTCTGGTTTCCTCCCACAGTCCAAAGACATGTAGGTTAGGTTGATTGGTGTGTCAAAATTGCCCATTGTGTGTGTGCTCCTCTGGTGGGTTGGCACCGTGCTCTGGGATGGGCTCCAGGTTTCCCTGTGACCCTCACCAGGAATAAGAGGTTAAGATAATGGATGGATGTGTGACATTTTAGTTGAAACCAAGAACAGTGTCAATAAGTTCAAAAGAAAAACAAGAAAGGTCATCTAAAGGCAGCAATGATCTTGCTCATTTCAAAAACCCTAATATGGGTTTTTCCTGTAGTAATCTAAATTTTTTGCTGCAATCTGCCACTTGGGGGCAAGTTAATTTGAGTTCTTATGACATTTTTTGACAGACACAAAAACTAGTGATGGTTCTTTGATGCAGAGGTGCAGACTCAGTTGTCAGTGATGCTGTACATTTTATACACTACATTATTTCCTGATGATGGGGTGCTTTAGAATTCATAGATTCTGGAAATACAAGGAAGATCTCTGCAGTGTATAAGCAGTGTTCAAACTAACCAGACATGCAGGCACTTTACCATAGGTTGCTGAGAGCATCTTCACGCCAGTTCTTCTATGAATACATGCTTCGTGTATGAATAATTGTAGTAACATGTGCTTAACTTGATATTTATGCTAATGGTGCTAAGAGGGTCTGATCCAGTCAGATGAGATTTCTGTCCTTTGTGCTGATCCACATGTCAGTGGAGCTGAGAAGAGCAGCTGAACGTCTGTGTTCAGCTCAACCACACCTCCGTCATGGGCTGCCCTTTCCCAGAGCCCACCTCGAGTGCTACTGAGGAGTGGAAAATAAACTTTTCAGACAGTGTCCATGTGTCAGTAAGTCAGCGTCAGCAATGCCAACAGTTGTTTACTCCAGAGGTCCTCGTACCATGGTAACCCTTCAAGAAATATGGCCAGGTCTCTTCATGACAGTGTGATGGCAGAAAGAATGGCAGAGCCAAACACCATAGAACAGTGTTCAGTAAAAATAGAAGTGTGAGGGGCCTACTGAAGAGAATAGGGGCTCTCTACTTACTACACGTGACAGATTCATTGTATCTCTTCTTTAAATGCCACAAGCACACTGCTCACATGTTCTCCTTTTTAGGTGTTGAATGGTGTCTGAATGGGGCACAATGAAGCTGGAGTAACTGTCAGCAGGCATGGCAAGAGTGTGTGTGAGACTGCAGCACAGGGCACACCTGTACTCATACGTGTAAGAGGGATGTGCAAATCATATCTCTAGTGTAGCAAGGTGAATATTCTCTCTCATATTTCCACCTTGTTTAAGGCATGTATGACTCAATGTCTCTTTCCCTTACATGTGACTGGTAAGGTAGGCAATCACAAAAAATTAAACAGAAAAAAAAGTTGCATCTATTGGAAATGGGTAAAGGTGAAGTGAAAGCCAGACAACGACAGAAGGGAGGAACCTAAAACTCCACAGTGTGGAGGAAAAGAATTAAGCAAAGGGAGGGAAGTCAGATCACACACGCAAGAAAGTTAACCTGTAATGTGCAAATTCTCCTCACAGTCTGGAGTGGAAATGTCTGAAACAGGTGGTGAACATACATCTAGCTCATTCCTCCACACTGTCTTCAGCTCAACACCATGTGTAAAAATGATGCATACAACAGACGTGTACTTTAGTATTTTTTTTTTTTTCTGCATATACGTGTACAAACAGGACATGTACAGCTGGACCTCAGGAGACATAAACGGGATGCTTCCATGACTGTGACAGGTGTAAGACCTCACTAAAGTCACCGTCAATGTTTTTGGTAATTTGCAGTTTATTCACAATTTGTTTGCCCGTTATCTCATCAGTTGACCACTGAAGAAAAAGAACTGCAAACTCACTGTAAGTATGCACTGTGATTATTGTGATGTTCAGTCGTTTCTTAGTAAGACTGCGTCTGGTTTCCAACAGCACCAAAGGTGGATAAAATGGGCTGAAAAAGAAACACACTGCTGTGGGGGTGCTACCACATTCAAAGTTCTGAATGCTGAATTTGTAGATAAATAATTTAAATTTGTAGATAAATTATTTCTTAATAAACACTAGTGTACAGTCTTCAGTTTTACCTCTATATGTATTTGAATGGTTATATTGACTTCCTGTGAAATGGTCTTCTAAGACTAAAATGACCAGCCTGAAATGTAATCTAATGATTGTAAACATCATATTAATTAATGCGCCAGTTTTTTCCCCAATTACTTTGACTTTTGCTGCAAATTTTGTGTTGCTACCAGTGTGTCATTGTTATTAATGGAATTATACAAATAATAGTATATAAATGACCGGATTCTCAAATGACGCATTTATTTAACAGATGCATCCTTACATTTCTCTAAGATTTAGGCTTATCTGATCCCTTCATCCATTTCTGGACACATTCGCAAGTACCAGTCTGAATAAGTAACTCCATTATTACACTGTTAGATCACTCTTACTGATTCATGCCCCTACATCCAGCAGATGGTACAATAATTAGACAGTTTTACATAAATACAGACAGTTATTCGGAACATGAGACAGAACTCACCACACAAAGAACGTGCTGTCCAAAGGCCTACAGCTGTTCAGAGTCTCCATTAGCTCCCTAATTTCCACGAAGATGGAGAAAGTACAACTACAGCCAATAACTTCACATTATAAATTAACATATCACATACATATGGACTTTACTGTATAAACTGTCTTCATAGGACAGAGCAGGGGGAGGAGGCGACATTGTTTTTGGATGCGGATTTTATATTTTTCCTTCACTGTAATCTTGTAGTTTCATAGGTGCTGTTTTTCTGCAGTTTGCAAACTGGTTTCTGTTTTATGTCTGTACTTTTACTGATCCTAAGAGCCTGTGACAGCGTGTCATTAATTCATATGCATGATCTAACAGACACATAGAATAGCCTGTGCTTTTTTAAGGGCCACCCATCTCTATGTTATAAATGTATTTGTAGGGCTTCAGAGCACGTACCTCAGGACAATTCAGAACAGATGTGTACAGAGAAACAAAAGTAAGCAAATGTACACATTATTTATATTTCTTTCACCTACACATTCAGTTTGTGGGACATGTGTCCTAACGGCCAGAACCGTTAGCTAGGCTGAAATATGGCTCATCAGTATAACGGTTCACAATGATGGAGTTCTGTGAGAATGAAGTCCAACATTACCTTCCAGTGCTTACAGCCTTCGCCTTTTACCAACGCTGTAAACACTGTCTGACAATTGACTCACCCTGTATTTTTTAGTTAAGTACTGGAGACACACAAGACATGTGTATAAACAACATCTTTCTTTAGCTTTTGTAATTAAACATATGTTTAATTAAGTTGAATTTTCCCTTTTAATGCACAGGCATACATGCAGATTTGCTTGTCAACATTCAGTAACTTCTATTTTATCTTGGTAAAGATCACCCCTGGATGATCTTTTGTGTGTGTGTGTGTGTGTGTGTGTGTGTGTGTGTGTGTGTGTGTGTGAGTGTGTGTGTGTGTGTTGCTTTAGTTAGACCTCACCTTTCTTACACTAATGAGTCTATTCAGGAATGGGTGTGGCCTGCTACCCTGATAGGTATATAAGGATAGAATCTTCCCCACTTCCATCAGACTGAAGAAGCCTTTTGGTAAAAGGTGAAACGTTTCTGCGCAAAGGAGAAAAAAGTCCAGTTGACATGACTGAACTTCCAGACAGTTGGTCTTCACATTTACCTTTTAAAGACAACATCTTTTAGGAAGTGCTTACTGAACCTAGTGTTGCTAAAGCATTATTCTACTTGTCGAAATTAATGTTTTTTGTCTGTATAAGAAGCATGTCAGTATAATACACATTTGCACTGAAATCTGTTTCAGTTAGTGTTGCAAAGCTCTAATACTGAATTACTTGCTTCAGAGGTTTCTTAATTGTTAAAGTCAGCAGACCTTGGTGAGTACAGTGAGATTATGCATATGCTATAGAAAAGAGGCTTTGGAGAAGAGGATCCTTTTAAGAGCAGGAGAGGATGCCACCATTGCTATAAAGCTACTGTGCCTATGTTGCAAACATGTTACATATTCCAGATTTTAGGGCTATCTGAGTTCTCTGGAGAAAACATACACTGTTTAAAATGGGCAAGAAAAATGTTTTTGAAGAGACGTTCTTAAATAGAAGCTGTAAAAGTAGCACTTGTTTAACTGAGACATTGTTTGGCTTGTGTCTCTCAGCACTACACATCCTGTATAGCTTTTTAACCCTTTTTAAGCCTCTGTCAGCCCTTTTGTCCTTGTCACTAAATAGACACGGCTTTCTAATGCAGCCCTCAACTCAAAGCCTTCATGTTATCGTGGTACATTTTTACTGCTAAATTATCCCAGTTATTAAAGACTTTGGAGCTCAAAGTCTGCAGCTGTGACAATCTGTGAAACATGAGAATGTGGTAATAATGTGCAGAGACTGTAGCAGAGGTTGTTATGTCATCGTGAAGTTAAGCTTTGTAAGAATTAATCGTTAAGCCAGTTGTTTGGCAATGAACTTTTTTTCCCAGAGTCTCAGTTATAAAGAGTGTTTTCAACTATAAAACATATTTATGTATATCGGAAAGTAAAACATCAATTTACATTTATTTACGTGAGTTCACGACACATACACAAATGTAAACACACGTCTAAGTTCCCCCATCCACAACAGGTGATTTCAGTCAAGGTCTGTGCCTGTACTCCATATTCCCAGCAGCTCTCCTTTTGAACTGCCTGCCAGCTCCAAGGTCATTAGGACAGGCACCAAGTGCTGTAATGGTCACAAAGGCTGTTACATGCAGGGCCAAAGCTCATAACAGGGAGGAACAGTGTGATCAGTGACATTACTGCTGCTGTATCCCCACATAACAGAACTGAGGTTTTCTGAGACTCTTATTTAACGCTTTGTTTTTATTGTGATGTCATACTGGTAATATGAAATATAGATTTTTGATTCGTTAACCTTTTTCCCCCCAACTCCTGGATACAGAATTCTACAGACAGCACTACTAGGTTGATTTTTATTTTATGTATTTATTTATTTATTTATTGGCCAATACGTTCTGTCAGATGTCCCAAGGCAGCACACAGCTCTTTATCTAACAGCGAAAATGAATGTCTGAGGGCCGCTTAATTGTCTGTTTGAAATTCCTGGTAATTTGCTCTGTACTTCAGTCATTTACTAACTGTTCTGAATTTGACCAACATATAGGACATAGTGCTGTACACATCCTGCACGTTTCGCTTTAAGAACAAGAGCCATACAGACATTTCCTTCCTCTGGTTTTCAAGGAAACTATCCATTTCAGTGTGCATTACATTACCCATGAGACCTCCAAAATTATTTTCACACACCATATGTTTTCTCATAAAGTCTGCCATTTACAGACATTTACTTCTTAGTGTTTTTTTTTTGTTCCAGGAAACATGTTGGGCTATGCAAATTTTTTATTTAGTATTGAGTCTTATTGGAAGACTATTAAAGCTGTAGTAGAAAGGTTTAGATATATAATTTTAATATACTTTTGTACAAGACCAAGGATTACTACCTTATTTGACTTATGTCCTTTTTATTTTAAAACACTTTTTTATTTCCACTCTGCTCTCTTGATCATTCTACTTTGCCTCATCAGATTTCATACTATTAAGTCACAATTTTGCATGAAGTTGGAACACAAGATTATCTCAGTGGTCACTTTTCAGTTGTAAAGTGAAAAAGGTTTGAATATTTCGTGAATGTGCTGCTGTATATACCCACAAAGAACATGACTAACTATACGGTAATGGGTTCATTACAAAATCAGAGTCTGTACACAAGTAAGACGTGTGTTGTTTAGAATTACCAGTACGGTGTAAATAATACTAATGTTAATAACTGTTATTTTGATGACAGGGGCAGCCAGGTCTCATTGGACCCCAGGGCCTCCGTGGTCCCCCAGGCCATGATGGTGAGGTTGGCATTCAAGGTTCCAAAGGACAGAAAGGGACCAGGGGCTATCAAGGTGTCACCGGACCCAAAGGAGCTGTGGTGGGTGATTCAGACCTGTTCAAAGGAGAATCCTTTTTCTTTCTTGGCGAGGGGTTGATTGAAGCATTGATCATTGAATACCTGTTTGTTGTCAGCAATGTTCCCAGTGTTTCCCCTTTCACAGGGAAAGAGTGGTGTTCCTGGATTTCCAGGAGCAGATGGTATTCCCGTGAGTTGCAAGTATATATAACCTTACGAATTAACACATTTCTAAATAATTGATCCATGCTTTGATTGCCTTGTGAATAGGTTGTGGTTAGATTTGACTGAGGGCTTTTGTAATGATGTTATTATAGGGCCATCCAGGACAGGCTGGTCCTCGTGGCAAGCCAGGTGTGGATGGTTTAAATGGAACACGTGGAAATCAAGGGTCACCTGGACAACCAGGAATTCCAGGCCAGCAAGGCCCCCAGGTAGATGCATAAAACAGGAGTTTCTCAGAAAAAAACCCATTCTAAACATACTGCACCAAATAAATTTTATTGAAAACAGAAGATTTGTATTTTTTTTTTTGTTGCTTTTGGGTTACAACACATTGTTGGACATGCCATACAGATCACAGGTGTTCTAGAGATGTTGATGTAGATTTTGAAAAAGTTTATTATAGACTGTGTAATTACACATGACTTTAAGAGTTTTAAACAAATCGATATCTGAAACGTTTGTGGAATCATAGGAACACAGGCAAGAGGCTCAGAATTGCGGAAGGGTTTATTCAGATGGTAGGGGTCAGTATATAAGGTGAACAGTGTAAATAATGAAAGATCATAAACAAAGACTAGAAAACACAGCTACTGATGTAAAGGGGCTGCACTATGACATTTTAGAACACACAACAACTGGCAAAAGACTAACATGCAGGGTTGGTACATATAGGGAAGAGCAGGAAATGAAAGACACCTGATAGCACTGATTGAATTAACATTCCACAAAGAAAAATGAAGGATAGAGGAAAACAAGAAACAGGGGGAAATGGCGACATCTAGAGGATACAGGGACCATGACAGGTTAGGTAATATCTTGGACAGTGATATTAGTTATGCTGAAATCTCACATACTATCATGTCAGTGGGTAATAGGAAAGCCACAGGACCAGATGATATTGTTATTGAAATGCTGAAATCATCTTTGTATTTTCTGTGTCCTGTTTTGCATACAAATTACACGCTGGTGACTTCCCTGAGATTTGGTGTGAAGCTGTAATCTGCCCTTTATATATAAGAGGTGACAGAAATTGTACATTACAGAGGAATCTTGTTACTGAATGTACCTGGAAAAAATTTTACAAATATTTTGAATAACAGATTGGTACTTTATGCTGAAAGTAATTTCTTGAAGAATAAACTGGTTACAGAACAGAGGTAATATTTTTACTTTACATTCAGCTGTTTGGAAATATATTATAAAGTGTAAAGGAAGGTTGTGTTATATGTTTATTGGCTTCTCCAAGGCTTTTGATAGTGTTCAATACAATCTTCTAGATAGGATAGGATAGGATAGGATAGGATAGGAGTTTTATTGTCATTTCAGCTGTATACAGTTGATACAACACACAGTGAAACCAAACAACACTGCTAGATAAAACAACACAAAGGATAACACAATACTACTAATAGAAGTAATACATTATATACATTACTACAATACTAATACAGTGTGTAAAGACAGCAAGTAGTCCTATACATATTGGAAAAGTCTTTAGTGTTTTGAAGTCTATGTATTTGCAATTTAAATCTTGTTTATAAAGAGATAAGGGTCTGACTATTTTAGCTGTAGCATTGGTATAAGACAAGTGTGCATGGTGAGTCTTCTGTTGTTCATTCTGTTTAAATGAATATATAACAATGCTGAACAAAAATGTAATGGATTTCAAATTGGAAATGACCTTGTTGTACGCTGATGACAGGGAGGTTACAGAAACAAATTGCACAGCTGAAATCGTTTTGGTTCTGTACGGTTTGAAAGTGAGTCTCAGCAAAACAAACACAGGTGAGTAATGCAGCTGCATTGGGTGATCTAGGCAGATTTTTACTATCCATATTTTATATGAAATGATGTATTATGTATTGGTTAAAACTAGTGACTATGCCTTAGGATTGTTATTCACGAAAGTGTTACAACATGCTTTTCCAATGATATAGTGTTGGTAGAAAAGCATGGGTCTACCCATATCAGAAACATCTTAAATGTTTATGACTTTTCCAGTGTTTGGGAGGCCCAAAGCATTGGCAATGTAGGGATGTTCAAATCTGTTCTTAACCAATGATTAGGAGAAAAAGCACATGGAGAATCGTGTTGCTCACTTTTGGAAAATAACAAGCTGAGTATTTATGCCAAGTGCAAATCTGTGATAGAACCAGAACATTATAACCGTATTGTTCATGATAAAGGGCTGGTAAGGTCATTGTTTCTTTCTAGATGTTCAGGCCATCATCTGACTGTTGAAACAGGTAGATGGAGGAACACTCCATTACTGGAGGGGGGGGGAACTAATTTCAAACACTTCTGTGATTGAAGATGAAAAACACTTATGTGACTGCCCCCTGTATCAAAAGCTGCACAAGAAATACCTGAATGACCTTTCTCTCACTCGCAGCATCGATGTTGACTTATCAGCTGTTAATGTCACTGAATTTGTTGGGAAATCTGCATCATATCTATAATGGAACGAAAAGAAGATGGGAATTTCTGTCGTTGTAATGTCACTGTACTGTTTTAACATGGTAATGTCTGTTCTGTGTGTGTACTGTCTGTTGGTACGGAAACTCTTTGTGTATTTAGATGTATGTGGAACTATGGGCCGGCTGGCCTTACATTCCTGAAATAAACTGAAACTTGAAAACCATGAAAAGCCAACTGATTGTGGTAGAGAATCTTTTATTATTATTATTATTTTTTTCCAGAAAACTTGATCTAGCTCTGTGCTTATGATACACATAATACAATTTCTTTTGAATGAAATGTTTGGCTAAGTAAAATAATTTGCATGCAATATGAAAGTCCTCTTTAGCTCCACAGTTAGACACTGATCACACTTGTCTTCAGTCAGCACCCTGAAACACTGCATCTCACAGTACCCATATTTCCATCCACACATTTAATGCAAATTTTCAAATGTCTGCATTAAAAAGTCTGAATGGAAACATGTGACTTTCCCATTAACTTCATAACTTGATTAGAAAATGTATGCACTCAGACAAAGTGGATTAATGTGTGTGTGTCTCATAAACAAGATGTGTTATTTGTTGATGGAAACAGGTTAATCACATCTTGATGACGACATGGAGACAATTTTGATCTAAAATGTTTCACCCAAAGCTGGTCTGTGAATTCAGGCTTAATGATCGGCCAGAAAGGCTGAAATGCCTACATTCTGAGAAATATCGTGATTTACGTCAGATTGCCAAAGTACATACATCTAGGGTGAGACGAACTGACTTTGCTCTTCACTGTATTTATAGGTTTTAACACGAGTATGCACAGCTGGCTGAGGACTGTAAGGAGCACTTCCCCAAGAGCAGTGCTTTCTGTTCTCCTCTCCGTTTTTGTTTTGTCGTCCACGTTCGATGATGTATATGACGACTTTGGTAGATGGCAGACCAGCTTACTGCCATCACCCTTTGACTATATTTGTATAAATGCTTTCAAAGGAAACCCACATAGAATTGCATTTCGCTTGTATGACAGTTCAAAAATAGAGCGTGTTTTATATGCGAAACATCTGGATGGAAACTTAGCTTTTTCCTGGGCTACTGTTAGATATTTTGAGCCCCAGGAAAGATATTATGTTAAATGTTATGTTATTTAAGATTCAAGATTCAAAGAACTTTATTAATCCCAGGGGCAAACTGCTTCATGTTATGTTATTTTATGTCAAGATGTTATGCTTCTTTTAGCCATGGGCCCTTGGACTCATCCAAGGTTTCCACCCCTCTACACCCACCCCCCTGGCTGTTGGGGACCGTTCTCCGTGACTACAGAGATGTGACTGTGACTGGCATCTCTTCAGCTCTGCTTTTTGTCAGTTTTTTCTGCTGTCACTTTCTGTCTCTTTATTTCAGGGTCCACATGGCACTAAGGGACAGAAGGGTGACACCTTGGAGCTTAGTGTATTAATGGAGAGATTTAGGGTAAGCTTTGGATCTAAACATTTTTACATATATGATTATTATAATTTGCTACCATAAACTACAACTACAAATACATTATGAGATAGTGTATATATTGTATACCCTGAGATACGTTGCATTATGTAAGCTAATTACTATTAAGTATGTAATATTGGTACTTTTCTTACTACGATTATATTTACAGAATATGATTTGTATGTCTGATCACTTTTAGGGTGATATAGGAGCTCATGGACTTCCAGGAATTGCAGTGAGTTTTGTGTCTAAGCCTTGATGTAACTGTTCTCCTGAAATTACAGTAAAGGTTTTTATGCACAACTGAAAAAGGCAACCATATTCGGAACTGAGAAGCAATTTAGTAACAAAAAGATCAAAGCAAATAGGAACAGAGGAGTGAATAACAAATGCTTGACACAACCAAAGATAAACAATTATCCAAGCAGAGACCTCAGAACGACCTGTCTTAAATAGACAAGTGTCCCATATGAGGGTCTACTATAAAAGTAATATAGTATAAACAGTTACAGTAAAGGCCAAAGTGCTACAGCAAAAAAACTATTAAAATACAAAATGTCTTTTCCTATAACAGGGTCCCCAGGGTGACCTAGGTGTGAAGGGAGCCCAAGGTGTGTCAGGGCCAAAGGTAAGCAAACACATTTAAATGTTGAATCTGTGTGTGTGTGTGTGTGTGTGTGTGTGTGTGTGTGTGTGTGTGTGTTCTCCCACAGTAATATTCTTCAAACTGTTTATGCAATCTGTCTTTCACATTAAGGGCCCTACTGGACCACCTGGCCCTCCTGGTCCCCCAGGACCTAAAGTAAGATTAACATTTTTTTGCAGATGTATTAGTGGTTTTCCTGGTTTATGTGTCATTGTTGAAACACACTTTGTGTTTTCTCAGGCCACAAGGATTGTTTCTCTGAGGGGGGACAAAGGAGAGCAAGTGAGTAAGGATTAAATGAGTGACCAATGTGATTTTTTTAAACGGTCTCAAGTTTATGGTGAAATAAAGAAGTATTTGTCCATTTAACCACAGGGGGATGCTGGTGAGCCTGGGCTTCCTGGAAACAGCACCTTATCCCAGTCTTCCTTTGCTGGACCGCCAGTTAGTTTCATACCAGCAGTAGCATCTTGTTCCTCTCTTTTCTTACCTTCAGGAAGCTTAATAGAATGAAACCCATATTGAATCACTTTGTTTGCTCATCCTTTGGAGCAAGTGCATAATAATCTGTAGACTTTCTAAATTCCAAAGTAATAGTGTTAAAATAGAGCTTATTTCACAAGGCAGGGGAGGGTATGTTAAAGGTAGTGCTGAATTTCATGTTTTCTTTTTTTAGGGAAATAAAGGCGAAAAGGGACTCAAAGGTGAACCCGGTGACTGGGTAAGCATGTACGTGAACAACTAGTGGTTTTGTGCTGTGGTGGACCTTAACTTTTACGAATATTTTCTTTCAAGAGGCTGTACTTAGAATTTAAACTTTTTAAAAATGATGCTGTTGTAACAAGAGTTGCCCTACTGGGGCTTCAACCAACATGGTTATTGAACTTAGCTGCTAGACAAAAGGATTAGCCTTCAGAGCTAAAAACTAACTCCATACATGGAGAAGTAAACAAACTTGTGTTCTGATATCTGCAGTTAACAACTGTAGCACACTTGCTCACTTCTACTGCACTTTTGTCATGTTTATCCTGAATCACACCATAGGGTTTTGTGTTTGTGTTGACACCGAGATGTGCACTGTCTCTACATTGTAAGACAACTTTATGTATCTCCTACCATTAATTTCAGAAGGAAATCAAAGTAGAAGATGGAGTAACTGGGTTGCCAGGACAACGGGTAAGTGGGGCTTTTGCTATTTGGGGTGTTTGTGATGCTGCAGGTTGTTTATAAAGAACGTAAAATACGTCACACTGTCTTTCCAGGGGCTGCCTGGTGTAGATGGAATAAAAGGAGAAAGGGTATGTTTACGTCTGATTGACTAATTGTTTCCATTCACATGTTGGATGTGGCTCACATCACTGCTGTATGTATGTCAGAAACTGCAATTTCTGTTAGAAATAAAGAGTGTTTTACATCAAATCAAAGTTTATCAAATACAGAAATAAGACCACATGAAGTTAGTAACTGAGGACAGTGAAATGTTTTCCCTGACAGCTCAAAACTAAATTTTAAAAAGGAAGATTACAAAATAGCTGGGCAAATAAAATAACCAAATAAATTACTACCATAATAAAAAAATACAAAATTGTGGACCAATTACAAAGTAGGCAATCTTTTATGCAATATATACATAAAAATAACATCAAATCAATTCAGATCAAGTCACCCTTTGTTTATATAGCACCTAACAACAAGCATGAAATTGCCCAATGTAACACCCCTGCTTGTCATGACCCTTGTGTCCCCTAGATGTCACCCTTCCTCCTGTCCCGTTTGTGCTGAGTCATTATTGGTACCTCGTTGTCTTGTTTTCCCTGTATTGTTATTAGTAGCTTCTGACTGTGTTTTGCTATTCCCCTGTGATAGAAGCCCCTGTCTCAGTGTGTCCTTTGCCAGTTGTTTGTAATTGTGAACTTACTCTAGCTGTGAACACAATGTAGATGTAACTGTGACCTTTATGTTAGAGCGACGTTATTGTGCTGTTGTATTCTTGTAGTTAGTCATGTTAGTTTCCAGCCTTGATTGTTTTCCATATTTTCTGTAGTTTGGTTTGGTTCTCCCTGTTGTTTATAGTTTCCTATCTTTGTACCTTGTTTTGCCCCACATTAAAGCCTCCCTTTTGCACATTCGACTTCACCTCTTGTGCCTGCTTGGCACAAACGTTACACCCTATGTGCGTTGAAAAGCATAAACACACACACAAAACACAATGACAACATAACACAAAGAACTAAATGACTACACAACATATAAAAAGATACAATGAACACTCTACTAAGTGCCAAAGTCCTGAATAAATAAGTTTTCAGTTTGACTTTGACGAGAGAGAACACAGTTACAGTTACCGAGCGAAGATCAGGTGGTGAGGCGTTTCGTAATTGAAGTGCAGCCACAGCAAACGCTCCGTCACCCCCCCCCTTATGCTTTGATCTGGGAACTTCCAACAAACACTAATTAGATGATGTAAGTGAGCGTCTGTGGCTACATTAAGTAACAAGTTCAGACAAATATGTTGGCGCCAGACCCTTAAGAGCTTTAAAACAAAAAGCAACAGTTTGTAATCAAATCTTAAGTGCACTGGGAGCCAGTGAAGTGAACAGAGAACAGAAGTTAAATGAGTACTTCTACAAGTGTTGGTTAAAAGGCATGCTGCAATGTTTTGGACTAATTGAAGATAGTAAAGGCAGACTGGTTATTTCCTATATGCAATGCATTTCAATAATCCAATCTAGAACTAATAAATGCATGGATGGCTTTCTGCAAGTCGATTTGGCAGACATGTGGTTTAACCTTAGCCAGCAAGCGGAGTTAAAAAAAGCTTGTCCTAACAATTAATTAATTAATTAGCTTATCAAAATGCAAATCACAATCAATAATCACACCCAGATTTCTAACATCTGTCTTGTCATTAGATGTTAGACCCCCTAGAGTTGAATAAGAAGTATCCAGAGCACCAGTACCACCAAAAATAACACATTCTGATTTACTCTCATTCAAAAACAAAAAATTCTGAGGCAGCATGTCATGAATGGTTATATCTCTTTTATGTCTGGATTTGTGTTTTTCTGCCAATCTTCTAAATTGACTTTTATCTTTTTAATTTGTCTGCTTTTGATCAATTTTTTTCTCCATCGATGGCTGCGTTTCACTTTGTTCTGTTAGTTTTGGAAACCCGACGCTTTGTGAAATTCTTAATGTTACAAACTTCCATAGACACATCTTAATGCACTAAACACTTAATGAAAAATAATTTGTTTACCGTGACTGCTACTGCTGAGAGACAAGACAACGGCAGAGGCATGATTAGCGGGCTATGGAGACTGGCCAACAGCATGATAAATCGGCATGACAGGTCAACTAGCCAAGCTAGACCATTGCTAGTGACTAATTATGTAATGAGCTCTGTGAATCCATATATTTAGTGGCATTACTATATAGGTCTGCAGTGTGGGACTGGATAATATTTTATCTGGTAAAGTTCCAGTTTTTCCACTTCACTGAATGCATGTACCATAGGGTTATTGAAGTCAATGGAAGAAAAAACAGTAATGTAGACATGTTATCCACATAAGAAACTTATTCACTTAAGTGAGCTGCACTGTGTATATTACTGTAAACATTACATTGAAGAACAATTTAGCAATTACTGTTAAGGTGAATTGCTGACTCTGACTGTAGTTTTACTAATGAAGAGTCTTATGTGCAGCGAAGCAGATGGGCTGAGGTGAGGTCCAAGTGCAGAGAGGTAGATTAATTAAGGAACAGCGTGCAAGGCCAGGCCATGGAATCATCAATTTAACAACTCAACAACCAACAACATACTGACACAGAGGGAGACCTTAAATAGGAACATTAACAAGGCACAACTGGTAGGTACTAATACACTTAAGATAATTAACAGGAGGCATGAAGGAGGGAACAGCGATATCTAGCAGACATGGGAGGAACAAGAGGCCTGGGCATTAGCACATTATGGTTAGAATTAGAATATAAATCTGTCTGTGCTGTTTGGGAACATGCAGGATAGGATTCACAACTTGGAAATAGCATGAGAGTTCCAAACAGAGCTGAAAAAGGCCCTGCAACATGCCTGTGATTATGCATGTTTTTTTGTGGATGTGGGGATTCAAGGTGCATGTTTATCAGGACTCATTTCTAACTTTGCTGTTCTGATCTCCCTTATGTTTCAGGGAGACATGGGAGCGGATGGGCTGAAGGGAAAGGATGGACCCAAGGTTCTCTCATAATTACTAACAAATGTTCCATTCACATATACTGAGTCCACTCATACACAGATGTTGTAGCGAGATGCTTATGTGTGGAATTTCAGGGTGAGCGAGGAGATCCAGGAGAAGCAGTTTTTACTGGAGCTCCAGCAGAAGGTATGTGGGGTAAATTTGTCACAAACTGGTTGAATGAACCCATCAATAGTAAGAAGAAACTTGATTTTTAAAAAGGCAGGAGTATGGCATTTTTTTGTAATAATTTTGAGAGTCAAGACTATTGTTACTTTTTATGCACTACTGTAATTTATTCTATAACGGTAATTAAAGTTACCATGCAATGGTGTGGATCGCATAATGTTATAGTTTATCGTGGACATTCAGCAGGGGCTGTTGGTCCTCCTGGGGAACTTGGATCAAAGGGGGAGAGGGGAGAAAAGGGGCAAAAGGGTTTGACTGGAATCCCAGGAGAGCCTTCCCAGCCAACTGGGCAAGAGGATGGTAAGAGTGCTGTACATAGAAGTGTACTATGGACTGTGTGGTCTAACAAATGTATTCTAGTACTCAACAATAGTCTCCTTTGACTCATAGAGTATCTCTATGGACAGTTTGGTCAAAAAGGAATTAAAGGAGTAAAAGGTGTACCTGGTGACCCTGGGTTACCTGCCTTGATGCCTGGTCCTCCAGGATTAGATGGATTACCTGGAACTCAAGGGCCGCAAGGCCCAAAGGGATCATGTAAGTGAAAAGATATAGCTCTAGACTGTACATTCATGGGGAGGAATGACACATCATGAGGGATTATGTGTAGATTGATAGATTTTATGGGAATATTGAACTACTTTTATAATCCTACCTGTTCATTTTATGATTTAATATGGTTTTTGGAGAAACAAGATTAATTCCTAATCTTAAACATAAAGTGGTGTTTCCAATATAA
>JABJVR010047119.1:0-28932 GCA_025773905.1 Chitala chitala
CCCATCTGGGCCAGTCAGACCTCATATCGCTGTTTATGTTACCAGCCTACACCCCCTCAGGAAAAGAGACCCCCCCCCCCACCTCAATAACTGTGAAAATCTGACCTGATGATGCCTCCCTACAGCTACAAGACTGCTTTAACAACACAGACTGGAGCGTCTTTGAATCCCACGACCTGGAGGAGTACACTACATCTGTACTGTCATACATTAAGCACTGCACAGACACTGTCACCACTGACAAACACATCCGGGTGTGGGCCAACCAGAAACCCTGGATGATAAGAGAGGTCAGGGCCTTGCTTAAGGATAGGAACATTCAGGTCTGGTGACATGGAACTCTACAGAGCAGCCAGGGCGAACCTCAAAAGGGGCATCAGACAGGCCAAGTCAGATTAAAAAAATAAAATTGAGGAACACCTCCACAGCCACAACCCTAGGCAAGTGTGGCAGGGGATCCAAAACATCACAAACTACAAACCAAGACCCAATGCTATCGATGGCAGTGTGGCGCTGGCGGAAGAGCTGAACTGTTTCTTTGCCCGCTTTGAACAAAAAATGCCTGAAGCAGCCACTCCACATCCACCAACCAACACCAGCTAGACATTTACAGTGGGGGAGGATGATGTGAGGCGAGTGCTAAGGTCAGTAAACCCCAGGAAAGCAACAGGTCCTGATGACGTCACAGGTAGGGTGCTGAAGGACTGTGCAGAGCAGCTCACAGGGGTCTTTACCAGAATATTCAATCTGTCCAGTAGCACAGACCACTGTCCCACCCTGCCTGAAATCCTCAACCATCATCCCTGTACCAAAAAAAGCCACCATCAACAGTTTGAGTGACTACTGACCAGTGGCTCTCACTCCAGTGGTGATGAAGCGTTTTGAGAAACTGGTCAGAAGTCACATCACCCAAGGACTTCCACCCACCGCCTCCCCACAGGGATTTGTGCTGAGTCCCTTACTGTACACTCTTGTGGCCATGGACCTGGGATGCCCTACAGAAGGGAAGCTACCTGCCATTTTTTCTTTCAAACATTCAATACCTCCATTTTTTTTTTGTTTCAAGCTTTGATAGAAAATGTTCTAAAAATTATATTTATTGTATTTTTTTCTGTGATTCACGAATAAAGTAATTACTAAGCCTAGCTTTGTTTCGTCAAGAAACACTGTTACAAACTAATCAAACAATCGAGTAGAAACTTTACATTGGAAACTACATATCCCATGAGCGTATTATTCGACAGCTAGAAAGTTTATTGAGAAACTACATATCCCATGAGCGATGCGCGCTTGACTCTTAAATGATTCAACTCACTAGAACAGGGGTGCCCAATACTTCAATCGCGATCGACCGGTAGATCGCGCCCCATTCATTTTTTTATATTAAATACATATAGGTATATATTTAGCATTATTACAGAGCTAGAGCATTTTCACCTGGTCATTTTAAAAGTAGCTCGGAAGCGGAAAAACTGTGGGCAACCCTGCACTAGAAACTTTTATGAGACACTACATATCCCATGAGAGGCCGCGCTTGACTCTTCAATTATTCGGTTCACTAAAACAGAGGTGTCCAATACGTTGATCGCGATCGACCGGTAAATCGTGCCCCATTCAAATTTTGTTTATAATAAATACATACTTGTATATATTTACCATTTTTATACAGGTAGATCATTTTCACCTGGTCATTTTAAAAGTAGCTCGCAAGCCGAAAAAGTCTTGGCACCCCTGCCTTATAAACTTTAAGACACTACATATCCCATGAGCGTCTGCGTTTGACTTTTCTAGAAGTGGGCCTAAACAGTACCTGTATACAGGGAGCTACAGTAGAGCTCAATGCGAGGAAAGAGTAGTTTTGAGCCTGACGCTGTGTGTGTTTGTGGTGTTGGTGTTTTCAAAGCGCAGGTCAGTTAAACGGGACAGTTTTAAATGCAAGTAACTAGTTGTCTGGGACAGGAATAGCGGGATTTTATATGTGGTTCCTTAGCTATATGTGTAAATTACGTTAGTACGTGGTTGAAGCAAATCTGAATTTCCAACATACTTAAATACAGAATTCATGCAGCGCAATTGTGCCACTTTTTAACATCAAAACGACTTGTTTATACAGCCATCTAATTTTACATAAAGTGCTGCGTTACTGTCTTGATAGAGGCATAAAACACATGCAGCAAACGTGCCAGTGTCTCCTGCGAAAGTGTAGTTTATAAAAGCGTTGATAATAACAATTTGCTTTATTATGTTTAATGTGTTGCCTTTTGAGTCACCGATATTTATTTGAAGGTAAAACTTCACATGATTGTGTAGATATGTTTTGAGTGGATTTGTGTATTACTCAGTACCTGTTAGCTGTCGGTGGCTAATTGTTTATGCATAAGAAAACCCAAAGAATATAACATTAAGTATTGCATTATTTTCGTTATGTCGGTTTTTAGCCAATCTTTGCTGTAAAGTTAGTGTCTAATGTGAACTACTGTGTCTTAATAGCTGGCTATCCACTGCAGTGTCTAAACTATGCTCGCTCAGTTTTAAATTGTGGGCTCGTGTTTTATTTGAATAATAAACATTTTTATTGTTTTTAGGGAAAATAGTGGAATGAGGGCATGTTGTTTCGTTTGGACGAGAAGCGATGTTTTTAGCTTTTGTCAATATAGAGAACATTATGTCGATTTCAAATTGATGTAACTATCAGTAAAACAGTTTTCTTCTCGTTTTGCAGCGTTAAGGAGGAGCGGGAGCACACGTTACCCTTCACTCTGGCTGACATGCACAGACCTGGTGCCATGACCAGCGAGGTGGGCTTCCTGCCATCACTGTACCCCGTCCCTGGACTTGGCCATGCCTCAGATATGGGGCCAACTGCAAGGGTGACAGCGGGGACTGCGGACACCAGGCATCTCTCAGGGACAGCAGTGCATAACTCGTGAGTGATACAATCATCTGTTGTTGGCGCATGTTTAACTGACAGTATATGTAGCTTAGATTTAAGTTCACTTGTACAGCTGTTTATTTAATAAGATGCTCTGACACATTGACACCGCAGTCACACTGTCAGTGTCAGACTGCTACATAGGTGAACCTTATTGGTGTTAGTTTTTTCTTTCAGTTAATATTGTCATATTGTCATGTCATATATAAGTCATGTGATATTAGAAGAATTGATTGTCATATTTGATGGGTGAAACTGTTTGTGTTTTCTTAATATTGCATACATTGTTGATGGTATGGTAGTGCTAAATACATTGATTTCCACCTTTGCAATTTTCAGAATTCTTTTCTGAAGCACTTTGGATAAATTTTGCAATAGTGCATTTCCATTTGAGATAATGGAAAGAATCATTATAATGAAAAATTTGATCCAAAAAGCTGTTTGTATTTTTTGGTTTAAAGATGTTACAATAATTTCAATTCATGAAATTTGTTTATTACAATTCATTAGATGTTGTATAAAAACCCATTCACTGAAAGAATGCACATTGGGAGACTGTATGCATTGTGTACATGTGGTGTATGTACCTACACTGACTAAAAAGATGAATACAGCTGTTAACAATTTACTTGGTTGCATCATTCTTAACTGTGTTATTGTATAGTAGTCACATGCAATTCTGGCAGGAGACAACAACTAATTGGGCTCTCTTGGTAACCTTTAAAAAATGAACTGGGTTGTGGAACAGATTCACTCATTAAGGATATCTGTGCAGAGTTGTCTGATGTTAGTGGTAGCTGTAATGCATTGTTGTATGAGCAGGTCCAGAGAGGTGGTCAGTGGTAGCTTAGTGGTCGACATTATTATGGAGGCCAGTATAAGAACTGGGACAGTTAGAGCTGTCAGGAGGTATGTATAGATCTGTGTGACCTGCAGCTCTGCAATGTAGTGCTGAAAAGTGAGGTGATGGTTATGGATGAATGGTATGATAGCGGGCCTCAGGATTTCATCATGGTATTTTGTGTATTCAGATTGCAGTTGATTAAATGCTGTTGGACATGTCTGCCCTTAGAGAACCTCACCACCATCACAGGACACACTGTTCAGATCATTGATAGCAGCAAATCACATGTCTTCATGATGCCATACAGGCTTTTTAAAAGCCACTCTTTTTTTTTGCACGAAAGAGTTGATGTCAAAGCATAGGTGTATACGTAATGCACACGATGGATTAGAGGTATTTTCAAGTTAGCAAGGTCTTTTTGCTTCCAGGTCATTACACTGTAATGTTTTTGTGGTCACTGTTTTGATGCTGTTCCCTCTTGTTCCACACCTGGCAAATAACTTGGGGACGTTTTTTTGGTACTGTACATCTACACATTTGAATGGGAGGATCATAAAAAAAAAACGTACTATTACATAACATACATTATATGCATCAGTTAATGGTACATTTTTGTTGAATATTTAAATATATTCTGAATATCAGTGGTATTTCACATTTTGTAGAGCTGTTTTACCATCTGTACATTGAATTTAAGAATATAAATGTCAATATACGGTGGGGAAACTCAGCTGTCATTATAGGTTTTAATTTTTCTGTCCAGTTATGTGGTCTGAGTGGTAGTAACATTAATAGTGCATTATAGTGGTGATGGAATACTGTCCTGATGTATAACATACACCACACTTTCCATTTATTTATTTTTCGCATTCAGGAGCTGGGAGATACGATGTCTGAGGAAACACAAGAGAATGAGTGATGATGAGTAAGTGTACAGGGCACGTCCATGGAATGCGCTGCTTTAAGGTTGGAAACTGGTCACTGGCAGTCATGCATGTTGGCACAAACATCACTAGTGTTTCTACACTATATACTGAAAGTATTACCGCTGAAGAATTTTTTATTCTATTAAGTTTTTGGTAATCCCACTGCCCCCTAGTGGAAACACCTGTCTTCCCCCTAGTTCTTCAGCACTGGTGCTTTTCAGTGGAAAGGATTTAACATATGTGAGACAGAAGGCTTGTTTGCTTAAAGTGTGATGTGTTGTCATCAGAGGCCACAGTGTCAAAAGGCGAAGGCTGATTGGGGAAGGGTCATACATGCCATGGGGCAATCCCACCCCCGAACCAGTCCAAGCGCTGCCAGAACCAGCTCCTCTGTATTCCGATCCCCTCTCCACACCTCTGTCAGTTCGTCCCAGTCCTGAGGCAGAGGGTTCCAGTATGGAGGTTGAAGCGGCTCAAAGGCGGCTTCAGGAGATTGAAGACAGGTGGGGCAGTAGCAGATGTCAGTAGGTACAACGTGCGGTTTGGGGCAGATGTGCATGTGGGATCACTTTGACTCTGTTGCTGATCATTTCTGACTCTAAGTTAGTAGGCTCTTTCGCATATGCAGATTTGACTGACAATATGCCAGCCCAAAGTGATGTGCTGTTGAAGTGCAAATCCACTCCAGTACTTAGCTGTGTCTACACTTTGTAGAATTGCAATGAAAGTTATTAGCTGGCATTATGTGTGATAAAAGCCATGGAATTACTGATTTAAACATGTATGTTATGACGTTCTATGTGCAGGACATTTTTGTTGACACCTGCATGGAAACTGCACCAATCATAAAACTCAACTGAAAATTCAACACTATAAACGATGACAACTCGCATGTCTTACAGGGAAAGTTAATTTCATGGGCTGGCAAATATCCAAACTCACTATGTGTGTTAAAGAGCCTGTCAGATACTGCTCTGTGATATTATACTGTGTGTTTAACTCATACCTGTGTGTAAAGTTGTCCTATGTCCAGGAGGTTCAGAACCTGGTAGGAATTGTTCTGCCGAACTCATTAAAAGGCACTTCAGTTTATTTTTATGTAGCTGCTTTCACAACAAACTTGTCTTTAGGCATTTTACAGGAGTGGGTATACAGAACACATAGGTAAGATTAAGACATGGCACTTAGCATGAATTGAGCTTTTAAGATGTAACGTTGGCCAAAGTATAAACTTGTAGTTTGTGGATTTTAACAAATAAGCATGCTAGAGAACTAAAGTGCATGCACAATCAGCTTTTGAATTGTGTGTTGTAGAATAACCTTAGAAGATGATGATGAGGAAGAAGACCTGGATGTGGAGCCTGTACAGAACAAACCTGTGCTGGTGATGTCAGACAGCCTGAAGGAGGGTCTGCAGCAGGGGCTGGGAGACATCCTGCCCCCCACAGTGGCACAGTCAGTGTGAGTCCCTTTCCTACCTTGTGTTTCCAGAGGTAAAGTTGTCACTTCCCCCATTCTGGCACTGTGATTCCCTTTTTCTGTAGTTGTTCTGTCCCCCAGTATATACAAAGGTACACTACATCTTAAGTGTACAGATGAAAAGGTAAATTGTACTGTGTGTTGAGTGTGTCTCTCCCTCACCATGGCACAGGAGCCGTTCTTGCATGGAGCTGGTGTTGTGGCGGCCCCCGGAGGAGACTCTTCCGCGGAAGCTGAAGGAGTCCCTGCACAAACAGCGGAAACAGGCAGCATGCCGGCACACCCCTACTCCTGTCCCAGTGCCTCTGAACCTTGAACCCACACCTCCTGAGAGGGACCCTTCTGCCATGCTGTACTGTACCCCAGGGGGACCCGGTCCTGCTGAGGAGGAGATGGAGCTGTAGGAATTTTTTGAATTTACTTGTTCCTGATGCCCTATTAGCCTACCCTCCACTTCCAAACCCATGTGGGAAGTGAACAATTAGAGTCTGGGTCAGTGTCTCCCCAGACACTCCGTGTGTGCTTAAGTGCACTGTTTGGGCCCAGTGGACTCCAGCCAGGATGGTTACTGTGAAGCTCGTTTGTGTTGGATGAAAGTCGCATTCCTCACCTGAATCCTGAGTTTTGGCCATTGTAGTAGAATGTGGTTTGGATGAAGTCTGGAGCGACCGTGGTGTTGGTTATTCATTGTGACTGCCAAGTATTCTGATGGATGTTTTCAAATTCTTAAAAAGACTGAACGTTGTTTTTAATATTTGGAGTGTACAGCTGTCTGAATATTTTTTTTTGTATTACGTGCTATAATTCAAATGTAAATTTCATTACCAAACACGTGCGTGTGTGTGTGTGCGCGTGTGTTTGTGGGGTACATATTAAGCCCACCTAAATTATTTTTCAGACATTTTCAGTAGGTGTGGTTTGGCATGATTTCCAACAATGTTTGGTAAAGTGAAAGATTAATCTCATTTGTTTCATTCATACATTTATGAAATATGTTAAAACACATTGTACAGTATGTGAAAAGTCTGACATTGGTACATAAACCATTTAATCCAATAACTATTCCAAATAAACCCATGTAGTTGATAAATATGGGTTTTATCACTTTCAAGCTGTTTAAAAATATTCGTTTTCCATTTTATATGTATAAAAAAAAAAAAAAAAAAAAAAATGAGCAAGTATTCCCTTCCTCTAGCACAGGTCAAACCTATATAAACCTATAATGTGATTTGATCTTAAAATCAACAATTCAGAAACATAGGTTTAAAAATATATGGCTTCCTTACATTACGTTTCCTGGTTTTCCAATTTGTAAAAGATTTCAGTCTCATGAGTGCAGAAATAAAACCGGTCTAGCAGGTTTACTGGCTATACGATGAGTTTTAGAATTTGTGGGTCCTCTGCATAGCTTGGATCTAACTGAAGTCTCACGTTATCATTCTTTGGCTTTTTTTCTGTTATTTTCTAATTACAAATTTGAAAAAAATTGTAGACAAGTTTTATTGTGCCTTCATGATGGTAATGGCAACATGCTTTGGGCATATTTTTTTGCTGTCACCTTTATCAGTTAAACACGCAATAGTGAATGTATTTGATGCATTCATTTTAAATGTATTCAATAACGCATCCACTAACCTTATTAGCAGATAAACATGTAGGTTATGTCAGTAAAAGAATGCAAATACAAAAAATGCTGGGAATTAACATTTGTTCATTGTAGCATGATCAAAAAGGAGGAAATTCTGTTGAAACACAATTAAGTGGGCTTAAGTGGAACACACTGGACTAACGGTACAGCAGCAGTCACTTGGTAAAAATATGTAGTATTACTTTCTGTGTTTAAGGCATGTACAAAAATATCAATTTCCCAGACAGTGTAGACTGAAGCGTCATACAAATTTTTCATCATACTAAAAAATTTATCTACAACAGTAGCTATTTCAAGATAGATTATTGTACTGTACCATTTAAGAGCATCAAAGGAAAATATTAATTGTTCAAAAACATACACGCATAAACCATGCATTGTTTATTTTGTAAATAGAATAACCTAAAATGCAACAAAACATGTATAGTATGCATGGCTAACATTCCTCGTGCTTTAATGGTGCACCATATTGTAAGGGTTGTTTTGATGGTGCTGTGGTCCATTTGCCAACTCATACAATTTTTCCATCTGATTAAAATCCATATTTGTCAAAGTAACTGTTCATGTATAGATCACAATGTTAACCTGATAATTTTACATGTGTATGTATTTAACAGAGAAGTGACTGAAAAGACCTGAAACATGCAAATTTCTGAAGGGTTGCTTCATGAGGTAACATGGACACTAATTCAAAATTAACAAAGCTGACTCATTTTGACCCATAAATAACAGTGAAGTAATGCATAGCTGTATTGGCTAAAATAAATACAATTTAGATTTTGTTTAGCTTTGAAAGTTGGTCTAATGGCGATGATTCTGCAGATTAATTTTCCATGAACACAGTAAACCATCAGCTGCCGCACTAAGAAAAATTACTCCAGCATTATGGTTGCTCAGGTTATTTAAAACAAGCAGCTTGAATTCTGATAAAAATACATTTAGACAGTCTGCGACCCTGAACAGGATAATTAACAGTTGAGTAACTGATGAATGGACAAGCTCAGAGTTGTGAGTTAAAGAAATGTGTCACTGTGAGTTTTAGACATCAGGACTGGCAGTAATTTAGTCCTTGTGTTGTGTCAACATGAGTATGGCATATCAGAAATAGGGCAGATTTTCCTGGTTGTGTTTTTTTGTTTTGCCTTCACACAGCTGCTTTGTATTTCGGAACGTTTATACATTCCCACCTAATAGCACATCTACACATGGCAATGCTATATCATTACTGTTTTCAATATCAAAACAGTATGTATTAGATTCATGCCTTTAAAAAACTACTAGTTTTGCAGTACCAGAAAAACTGCTATTTCTGTGGATCAAGCTGCTATGCAATTTTATATAAATACCTTACAGAACAGTGGTTCTGAGTTGAGTGGTCTGTTGTCTTTAAACACTTGCCTACCAATGTACTGTTTTCTCATATGGATATTCGGTGTTTGTATGGACAGCTTTGACAAGTACGGATGAACCCCAAATAAAGGCCAAATGCAAAAATGTAAAGGTTCCTGTAAAAGCCTTTATTACTTTATTAACTTACTTTGACATATCTTATTCTGCAAAGTACAAGATTATGAAACATAAGGGTATGTAAGCAAGAGCTGAATCACAGATAATCTTGTTTTATAACAGCCTGATTCCCTTCAAATGCCATATTTATTACACAGCAGTGTAGGTATGTCATCAGTTATCCTGTTAACCGTTAACCGTCGAATAACAAATTTTCAGCCATTGCTATTATTCAGACATTAACTGTATTTAAATAAAAGTTTTACAAATAGACCTTTGAAGTAGTGGTTTTATTTTTGTTATAAATGTTTAAGTTGTAGACCGTCTTAAAATTAATAATACACCAACGAAGGCAGGCTGTGAGGAAAAAAAATCGAATAAAAAACGAAGCAGGCTGCCAAAAGGAGTTGGGACATGAGACGATTTATCTCAACATAACTATTTGAAATGATGTAAAGTACAATACAATTTTTATTTTCCATATTACATTTTAAGCGCAATATATCAGTGATAAACATTAGCAAGCTCTGACAGTTAAAGGACACACAATCCTTCCGTTCATAGTGAATAGCGAAACTGCATTAAATGTTTCCAAGAAAGGACTTCTGTGGCCACTGCCAGTTAGAGCGGACCAGAGAAACAATATGAGCAAAAACGCCATGGCTTTTTTTCCTGGGAGGACAATATTCATCTTGCATAAATAATGTGAAAAGCAAAGAGGGTAATTATTTAAATTTCTTCTGAACACATATCTACTGTAACAGTGGAAAATAAACAGATTGTGATTGTCATGACATGCAAATTTGCCTTTGCAGGTATTCTCCACTGGTGGTGTAATGGTAAGCAGACTTTGTCAAAGACGACTAACAAAAACTTTTTTTTTTCTTAAAGCTGAAAGTGTTAAAAGTAGTGTGAACTAAACTACTGAACACATATTACAGTAGGAAATAAAGTATTAAACCATTATTGGCTTTGAATAGACTTTTTAAATGAGTCGTATACATGATTGAACCGCTTGTTGGTTAACCGGTGAACCATTGACTGATGACAATTGGTTGTCGGTCAAAAGAATTTTCCAAAATTTGTATCCGTATGATGGCTGATATCCCCATGGTCTGAATGAGTAAGGCCAGCTGTCTATAGGACATGGTGGAGCTAAGATAATCTTGCAGTATACAGAAAGAAATTTCAAGAAGAACCTATGCAGGTGTGCCTCTGTTGCTGTGCAGCTCCGTCAGGCATCTGTCTCTGTTTGGCACAGCTGCTTTGAGATGGACCATCAGCTGTGGACAGTCCTGGTGCGACCTCGGCTCCTCGCCTGCGTTCTCTCTACAGGGGGCATGATCTGTGAACACACAATGTAGGCATCAACTCTGCTGTCTGCAAGAAAGAACTGGTGTGTTGCCTTCACTACAGTTTTTGTACATCCCAGTAGTGACTTCACAATGTTTGCAGCCATTGGTAAGTTGACCTTATGAAAAGTCTTTTTAGAAAAGTCTCTGTCCTCCTGTCTGCTTGAGGAGCTCTGTGCTACAGTCCAAGAAACCGTAGATGGTGATGACTAAGATGGTGAGAAAAAAGGGTTGGAGATGAAAATGGAGATGAAGTGCCAGGCGTAGAGGTTCTAGTGACAATCACAGTTCGTGTTACAGAGAAGCTGTTGACTGTTACACGTAACACCTTTACTGTCTGATGGCATAATGTTGTTCAGAAGACAGTAAGACTTTTTCCGTTGTATTTAGCCTAGAAATGTCCTGTACTGATGTTTTTTAAACACTGTATGCTGTGCACTAGGATATTTAATAATTTGTGTATCAGCTTGTGTTACCTAAATCCTGCTACATGTACAAGCACACTAAAGTTATCAGCACAATAACTGTCAGTCTAGAGGGCACGCATATAAACAGAGGGCACTATATGTAACGTGTGGTCATCTGACTGGTATGTACCATCTCTAGATAGGAGCCTGCCAGGTCCCCAGCTGTGGTGAGGTGTGAAGGGCTGCAAGTGTGGGCCCAGCTCTCAGCACGCAGCTGCCTTATGCGAACTTGCAGGTGTCTTAGTAGCCTCAGGGAAGCCAGGTCAGGTGCCATGGGGTTACTGCAAGGCTCTGTAGAGAGGAGGCAGGGGCTGGACACAGAGCCACTGTGTTCCTGGGGGGAGATCAGACATGGGACAGAGTCTGGTTTAGGGGGATAGAGTCTGCTTGGCGATGGAAGTGTTTCACTAAATTAAACTTAAATGTTTTTCTCTGGCCAAATACTTATTATTGGGATTGGGAAATTTATATCAATGTGATTCAGTAGCAATTTTTTCAAGTGTTTGTGGCTTAAAAATCATCCCCCTCTCTTAATATAGAGTTGAGTCACAGGACAGACAGATGTTACCATGGTGAGCTGCATCATGTCATCTTCCATTCGCTTCATCTCCTTGAGCTCTTTGGTCCTCATTGTTCTCCTGCAACAAAGAGACAACCCACTATTCCCACAATGAAAGGACACTGCCACCACAGCCAAAACACATTCTACAAGAGACACACACAAACATACCGTAACAGGGCTTCCCAAACAGATATGAGGATACAAGCCACTTCACATTGTTTTGTCTCAGCAGTGCACTTAATTCAAGTCAATAAGACTTCATGATATTATATAGTGGACTGGTGTTTGTGATTGGGAAGCCCTGTTCTAGATATGGTCTACTCAAGAGTTAGAGTATATTTTATAACTACATACCCATTTGAAGAAAGGCAGACTGGACATCTGTATTAACTGGTTAGTGAGTTAGAGTCTATTACCGCTACACTACTGTACACTTCAGCACTACTGACCAGTTTGGTGTCTTAATAATGAGACTAGTTACCTCTCCTTTAACAACTCTGCCTTGCATCTAGGGAGAGCAAAATCCACATGTGTGACAAATGCCAACCTTTATATCTACTTGAACACAGACTGTCAGAATTAACATGCTGTTCTTAATTATTCACACATAAATCATGTACCAACGCATTTGTAGATGTTTAATAATGTGACAGAGAATTCTATATATGTCTGCATTCAATACTTCAATATACATTTTATAAATTAATGTACAGTACATGTGAATGGCATCAACCATGGTTAAACTGACTACATATGATATATATTTGCAATTTGCTAATTTTATTTAAAAAAATTAGGTGTCCATCCAACTCAAGGAAGGTTTCAAAGTGACATTTGTGTCCATATTGGCACAGACAGCAGATGGTATGATGTAGTTTTCTTGAACTTCATGGTGTTTTTTATTATTATTATTATTATTATTATTGCTGTTTGCCTACAGCTGTTCTTTCACATTCAGAGACCAATGTCAAATGTTTGAAATTTTGACACCTAATTTTTATTTTATAAACCTTTGTTTGTAGCCTTTGCTTACAATGGTGTCTTTTCAGTATCTTAAAACACTATAATTTCATCCACAAGCCTTTATCCCAAGTCACTCCATATGGTTGATTTATTTCAGTTTTGATTTTCAGTGTGAAATGGTTTGATGCACAGAAAAAACAGCTTAAACAAGTATTAATTAAACATTGCCATCTTGGCTGTGTACCTTGTCGTGTCTGATAAGTCACAAGACATACAAGTTATGACAGCTTAACACCTTGTAATTAAAAACCTATCAGAGAAAGCATTTTTACAACTGTGTGGATTACAGATTAACAAATGGATGGTACTGGATTGATCATAGTAGTTTGAATTGGTCTTTGCACATTCTGATTTTTCACCTTTGTGTAATACTGTCTGTACCCATGATTGTAGCTGTGCACATACACTGTCTTCAGAAGGAATTTTACACACAGGGAAATTTATAGTAATTTACCTGAGCCCTGTTAAAAGTTTTGTTATCCAATATTAAAATCATTCTGCACACTTTCACCATGTAGCCAGTTACATATGATATCTGAGGCCTCCACTGGTTGAATTCATAGCTGTAGGACAAGTCTTTTTTTCACCTAGCAAACATCACAGTGTCAATAAGGTCATCCATAAGATTCTGTGTCTTTAACTCTTGGAGCTGTATGAGGTTCTCTAACATTTTCTCTAAACTGTACCCCTCTTATCTTAATAGCCACCTCTTGTTCTTTTTCAAATTCCATCTAGTGTTGTATCTCAGAGCCAGCCCACTAATCCATCACTGTTTTTTACCTCTCCAGCTCAGCTGTCAGCTCCTCCTCAAACTTGCGCGCCATCCGGCTCGCCGTCTGCTCCTTCCAGCAGCCCATATTTTTCTGCACTTCACGTAGCTCAGCATCCTTGTTCCGCAGCTGTCGCCGTAGTGACACAACCAGACCTCCAGCTTCACCACCACTGTCTCGAAGTCTGTCCCGCTGTACACCACTCATCTCCTCCATGTGCTCCTGTCTCAAAATAGGATGATGGAAATCACCATAGAAAAGACCTTTCATGTCTCCTAGTTCCCCATAGACGTCAGGAAACATAGTTGCTAGGGAAATATGACCAAATCGTTGTGTCCTTAGTAAGAACGGTTGCTAACCTGCAGTGATTGATAAGAATAGTTCAGCTGCATAAATGGTAATTTAAAATTCTTTACATAAACATAAATTTAAAACCAATTGAATATAAATACATACTTAATACAGCACTTTATAGGATGCAAGAACACAAACTGAAGTAGCTTTTTATGTTCATTGCTTTATTTCAAACCTTCTATTCAAAAACTCAAAAACAACTCTTTGGGCTTTAACTTCTAATTTGTGTCCTAGAAGACAAACATAATGCTGAACTGTTTACACACCTTAACAAGACGCTCCCGTAACAAATTTAGAGCCTGCTCCTTCTCTTTTTCCAGCTGCTCCCTTACTCTCTGCAGCTCATAGTCCTGAATCAAAACGCGCGCACACACACGCACACACACGCACACACACACACACACACAGACACACACACACACACACACACACACACAGACACACACACACACACAGGAACAGTGTCATACAGATATGCAGATAAATAAACAACTAAACTGATGCAAATGGACAGACACACCTGCAGTTGGACAACGTTGTGTTGCATATATGCATATTTTGCACTTTGACTGTTACAGTTTTAAGCATTGGAGTGGTGTTTACTGCAGTTCCGCTGACTGTCAGTAACGCTCTTCGTGTACCTTTTCTCGTGCCAGGCGCTGTGTGGTGTGTCTCTGTGTGTCCAGCTCCTGCTGCAGGTGCGAGACCAGAGCGTGGAGCTGCTCTCTCAGAGCCCGCAAAGTCTGTATGCCCTGGCACACTGAAAGACTGATCAAACATTGTTTCAGCAAGGCACACACTTACTGTTTGAAAGCAATGTACTAACAGAACCTGTGGGTGAGAACAGGCTATGTTTAAACAAAAATTGGTCAAGTTTCAAAACATTTACATAAAAGAGGTTCAATGAGCCGATCTAACTCAGTTCCTGCCTGATTGCGGTCCCTCTCTCTACACTGTAGTGATACCTGTCTTGGAGCTGAACGGTGCTTCCCTCAGTTCCTTTACACTCCAGCAGATCCTGCAGGTGTTGACACTCCGTTCCCAGTGCCAGGGCCCACCCCCTGTGCTGCTGCTCCACCCTGGCAGCCTCCTCTTCCTGACTCCTTATGCGTTCTGCTAGGGTCCCCCTCAGGGCTCGGACCTCCCCATCAGCCTGTTCCAAGGCCTTTTGGAGCCGGGACACCTCTCTCCGTTCCTCCTGGGACCAGAGGGAGACACTCTGGTTCGTAAGATCACATTGTCTGTGACTGGAAGAGCTACAACTAAAACTGCTCTCTTCTTCAGTTTTAGGGGCACCATTGCATCCATCCACTGATATATCATACTGGACTCCAGAAAGCAATGGCTGTAACTCACTCCATCTGCTTTTTGTGAGTCTGAGAACTCAGGTTTCTGTAAGAGATTCCCTGTTGCACTCCTAGGAACATATAAAACTTTAAAGTAAATTTATTTGTACCAATGTCTGACAAATAAATATAATTGTGAGAACATCACAGGACATCATCAGGTTTGAACCAGGAGATCTGGACTCGATCTACACCTCGTGCTGCCTGTGGCGAGCTCACAATATCACCAAAGACCCCTTTCATCTGGGTCGCCACCTGTTTAACCTTCTGCCATCTGGAAGGACACACAGGAACATCACAGCTTGGACTTCCAGGAAGAAAAACAGCTTCTTCCCTAGGGCTGTGGCACTACTAAACACTGATGTTGCTGTCCATACTCCCCTTACCCCCAAAGGGGAATAACTGATGTACATGCGTAATTCTTGTACGTTTTTTTTAATTAATGGAGAATTTGTCTGAAATGTCTGGAGCACCATTCCAGATTTCATCTCATCCTCCCTTGTACTGTTTATCCACTCATTGCCATAAATACTGTTTATTTATTCATTACACTAATTACCTATTCACTGCACTGCTACTGATCATTGATCTGTGACTGTCCTCTGTGTTGTTACTTTAGTGAACGTGCTGTGAGGGGTGAGCTCTTTAGTTTTGTTGTTTTTGACAATAAAGCTCTACTCTACTCTTCTCTCTACTCTTTTCTCTACTCTATACTACAAGCTTTTATTCTACATGCCTTTATTGCCAATAATACGTTTCCAAGTGGTTCTGCTGCTTGTCTGTTGACAGCGTGCCTGTGCATGTTATCCGAGCGCGACCCTGTCCGACCTGCTCGGCATGTCTGCGCAGCTGCTGCAGCTCTGCCTGCTGCTCTTCCATCAGAGTCCTGCGCAGCTCGGAGAGTGCAGACGCCTGTTGACGACGCAGACGC
The DNA here is from genome assembly GCA_025773905.1 of Chitala chitala. Lineage (NCBI taxonomy): Eukaryota > Metazoa > Chordata > Actinopteri > Osteoglossiformes > Notopteridae > Chitala > Chitala chitala. The sequence continues at coordinate 16,141 of JABJVR010047119.1, forward strand.
CAGCCCTCAGCCTCCAGCTCTTGCACATGCTGACGGGAAAAAAAAGATATTGAGAGAGGAAAAAATGATCAAGAAAAGGCAGGAGACAGAAAAGAAAAGACAAGGAAACAGACAGAGAGGAGGAGAAGATGATAGATGAAAGGAATTTCAGACACCTAACTTACATTATGAAGGCTTCCCCAAAAAATAAAAATACACTAAAAATTACCAAAATAATAATAGTGGCATTGTTCTGTGATGATTTGCACTACCCCTATTATTACTCAGTATGGAATACTTGTTAGAGTATTATTTATAATGCCAGTGAAGAGAAAAGGTAACTAAGAGGGCTCCTTCTCCAACACTGTACAGCGCGGTTTTCACAAGTTCTGTGAAGTAAGAGTGAATCGACTAGAACTAATGATGAAACCATAAAGAAAGTACATGAAATCCACCTCAGATTAAAAAAGTGACAAAGAAGGACAAAGTAAGAGGGAATGAAAACTTTGAGCACTTCTGACTTTGGAGAGTTTAATGTGACTTTTAATGTCATAACACACTGCAATGTCTGTGCTGCCATGCCAATGATCCTTTTTGTTCTGTAGGGATTTACTGTTTACACACACACACACGTTCTGTAGAGATCTGCGGTCTATCCATACTCATGTTCTGTACAGATCTACTGTCTACACAAACCCGTGTTCTGTAGGAATCCACCCTGTACACACACACGTTTTGAGATCTACTGTCTTTACACACTAATGTCCTTAATGCAGAGTCCTTTTCATGAGCACACTCACGTTCTGTAGCTCCAGTACTTGATTCTGCAAGGCAAGGACGTTTTGTCTCTCTCTCTCCACCTCCTTCTTTGTCCTCTCCACCTCCTGCTGTCCCTGTTCCTCCAGTATTGTGTGTTGTCTCTGGATCTCCTCCTTCTCTGACTCCCACTTCTTCTTTTCCTCCTCTATGGCCCGATGGACCTTCACACAATAAAAGGAGTGACGTACACAAAACAGTGGAAACAGCTTTATACTGATTCCTACATCTCTCTTCCTTCCATCAGTGAATACCAAAGCTGGATTTGACTACAGCCCTGTGTAGACACTGTATTCTCTACATTCTTTGATCATGTGGTGTCATGTGCATTTCCTCTAGTGTACCAGCTAGAATACTGCATTAAACCCCTGGCAGTTGTAAGGATTAGCATTAAAAGTTTGTGACCAGTGACAAGGTGAATGTGTTTTATGTGAATGTGATTGTGTGATCTTGCTGCAGTCTGGACCTTCTCTGCTTTTGTTACTTGTTGGGACAAATGTTTTTGTTAGTTAATGTAACTGAGTGAATCAGCTTTCACAGAGTTACACGGCTTGGCTAAACACTTGCCATCCTTTGTGCCTCCGCTTGTAGCTCTTCTCTCTGTTGTTTCAGGGTCTCTGTTAGTTTAGTGATTTCCTCCTCTTTTAACTGGGTGAAGACATCAGAACAAATCTTCAAAAGCACGTTCACTGCCACTTAAATCAGCAGTTGATGATTCAACTTCTTGTGCATAAAACTGACAGTATGTCACGGATATCATCCATATCATCAGAACAAAGGATTCTGAAGCTGCCATATAACCTGGCTACTGTATTCTCAAAGCAACCTTACCCCTTATCTAATGGGATATCACAGCCATAAACATGTGCAAGTAACCCAGTGATTTGTAATACAGAACCATTTTCTGTTGTAACACCAATGCATGTAGATTTTGGACTTTGTAAGATTTGCTTTTTGCCAGAGAAGTACTTGTATTTTCTTTCTGTGCTGTCTGACTTTATGGATTATTTTATTGATTTAATTTTGTCATTATGATACTTTGCTGATATTTTTACGATGCTGTGTTTTGCTGATGATGTATAAATATAAAAGTTTATACTGTATTTCTGAGCCAGTCCTGGCTGCAGATTGGCACTGACCTGGACGCAGTTCTGCAAGGTGTCAGTGTGCTGGCTGTGTACTGAAGCCTGCTCTTTGAGGGCCTTCAGTTTATCCTGATCAGCTTCCCTCAGTACCTGGATATACATGACAGTAAGCAAGCAATACCAAGCAGCACCGATGCAAACTCTGTGAGCTCTACCTAGGAGTGTAGCACCAGGAGAACACATCTCCCCAGTATTTGAGGCTTTACAATATAAATTCACATATTTTTCTCACATAGTAAAGTTGTTTCCCCACAATATCAACAAGCTCTTGTGTACACCCTTGGTCTGCACAGCACTGTTCTGGTGTTTATTGCCATGGGAGTTTTGTCATTAAAAACCTTTCTAATCTGCTTTTGGGTTCTCAATGCATAAAATATTAGAAAATAGTATCTAAAGTGTAAATTAATCTTAAACAAGAAATATTACCTGCATTACCTAATTACAGCAACAAGAAGCAGAAGAAAACTTAAGGTTTGCTAATGAATAGTTTGCTTTGACAGCATCTTTCAAGCTATAAGATCATGGATCTAACCTGCTGAACCTGCAGTTCCCCAGCTGACGTCAGCTCCACTCTCAAAAGCTTCAGCTGTTGGTCCTGGATTTAAGGGGGAAGGCTCAGATGTAACACAGGTCACTGCAATTCCACCACCCACACACACAAACACACACACACACAAACAGAAAAATTTTTTCCATGTCACATGCACTGAAACATGGCATTTACTGTAGCAGCATCTGTGATCATGCATTTACATCATCAGTCACTGCTATAACACCAACAGAAAAGTTAATATATCCATACATGTAGTTTCACTCTGTGATGCCCAACACATTAAGCCAGCAGCAGTTGTGCTTTTCGCCGCTCCTCTGACCTTTTCTCTTTGAACCTGTTCCTGGGCCTCCCTTAGCCTGGCAGCATACTGTTCTTTCTGAACTTGCATCTCTGCCCGGAGGGCAGTCTGCCCCTCACACACCCCCAGCAGCTGAAACTCCTTCTGGGCCAGGAGGTGCTCCAGTGCCCCGGCTCGGCCCGCCTGCTCTTTGAGCTCCACCTGTAGCTGATGCAGCTGCGTCTCCAGGGCCTGTGCTGACCCACCTGATACCTGTCAGGAGAGGACAAGGGGAGAGAAGATAAACAGGATGGAGGAGAAGGCGGAAGGAGGAAGACAGAAAAACAACTACAGTAACTGGCATGTAAAGGAAGTGCTGTATGAAGGGTGGGTGTTGCTGTTTTACCCTAAAATAGCGCCCAGAATGTCTGTTTATGCAGTGAAGTCTGCATGATTTATTGAGTCTGATGAATTTTCCGATGAACGTTGTGTTTGTTGGTATACAGGGAGTCATGAGTACCTGCTCCTGCACCTCCTGCTGCTTAACTGTGTGTCTCAGCTGCTCCTCCAGATAGGAGCACCTCTCCCTGAGGGTGCGCTCACTGTCCATGCGCAGGTCCAGCTCCTGCTGAATCTCCTCCAAACGCTGTCACACACACGTGAACACAGACACAGCCACCAAAAGTCACAAAACACCCAATGTGACACATCCCTGTATATCACAGTGCAATAAATGAGACCAACACAATGTATGGACTCAATTTGAAGACATAATGTAGTGGGGCTCTTCAATAAGATTCCCAGCAGTGTAAAGCCAACAATTTCATTCAGAACATGTATGTAAAAGGAAGGGCAGGGAAACAGGTCTATGACCAAGTAGGTGGGATGCATGCAAGAATTTGTTCTCTGCATTTCACCCATCCCCTTTGGGGCAGCAGTGGGCAGCCATTTTCAACACACAGAGAGCTAACACAGAGTGTCTTGCTCAAGGACACACCTGGTGACTGGGCTGGGATTCAAACCAGGCAGGCTGCTTCCCAGCCTGACGCCCTACCCACTGAGCCACCAGGCTACTATTTCTGTCAACGCATAGCTGTGGAGCATGTGGAGGAATGTGATGGATTATTTAGGCCCTGCTCAAGCGTAACAGTTTATCCTCTCCTGCTCTGCAGGCAGCATGTGCATATGTAAGCGGACTACACCTCCTGCAGGGAGTCCACTTTGAGCCGGGCCCGGCGCTGCTCAGCAAACAGCTCTGTCTTTGCTCTGTCCAGCAGCCTGTCCAGCTCCTCCCGCTCCAGCGTGGTCAGACCAGGGCTCTGCCTCCCACAAAGTGTGAGAAGGAGTGTGTGGGGAGATGTACCAAGAGAGAGAAAGAGAGGGAGGCTAAGAAACGTGGCTGTACGAGTAGGCCTTTTGGTCTATCGATAATTTAGCTAATTATGGTTAAAAACAAGTAAAAAAACTGGACGAATCATCTTTATTGTAAGTTTACATACATTAAGTTAATACAATTCATGATTAACATTGCTTAGTAATGCTCCAGCCTGAAGTTTCATTAATGTTCCTGATTTCGATATGTTGTTCTTAAATCTCTTAAAACACAATTATTGTAAGTTAAATTTATAAAAATGCCATTTATTGGGCATTTCTCAAATTATTTGCCAAAAGTTCAATAAAAAATGTACAAGATTTTTATAGCATGTCATCAGTTCCACAGAGACCAGTGACGGAGCTGTGTGTAAGTCATTATGCCCTGAATTATGCCCATAAAATACGCCAGCCATGCTGTAAAGAGGAGCAGACACTTGGCAGTATATAAGTATTTAGAAATATGTCTACAGATGCTGTAACGTTGGCATTTTGTACTGTTGAATGTTGTCTATGCCTGTTTCAGCTCTCTAGACATAATCGCCTGTCCCATCCATGTGATAAAACACTATCCCAACATGCTGTCACCACACACGATAAAAACCTCCAAACTATCACAATGGAGTGACAGTAGTAAAGCAAGCCTCATCTTCTCCTCACTTACCCTCTCCCCATCTGTCTGTCTTGTTCTGTGCAGCTCCACCTCCTGACCTCTGACCTCCTGCAAACAGGCATCTACCTGACGCTGTGGAGATCGCAGCTGAGACCTGTGGATGCGCATAGACCTGTTTAAGCTGAAGCACTGTTAGTCGATGTGGATATTTTCAGGGAGGTACGATACCTGGCAGCATCCGCTTGCAACCTGCTCTTCTTTAGGCTGGCCTCCAAACTCAAGCTTTCCCTCTGTGCCCGCTGTACAGCCGCCTGTACACTCTCCAGTTCGTGCAGAGCATGCTGGGAAACAACATATCACTCACAGTGAACAGCTACGTAGTGCAGCACCTCTTAAGTCACGTGACACCATTATATGGAGCCAGTTTTACGCAAAAAGATGTTTCCAGGAAATTATATATTCTTTTATATCTGTGAGAAAGAGAAAGACTGTGGCAGCTCTAAAGTTAGAATAAATTATTTTTGGCAAAGACAATCAGAGAGATATGTTGTGCTTGTGTAGAGTGCAAAGAACCTTCTTCTGCTGCTGAAGGACAGTGAGGGAGTGCTCTGTCTCCTGCAGTTGGGCCCTCTTCTCATCCAACCTTTCCTCCTCCCTCACACAGTCCTACAACACATATCAACATGTCTAGTCAAACTCACCACTGGCAAATGGGTGTTTTCATTGTTGTTAGGTGATGTACACTGTATACGCCACCTTCTTAAGAGAAGAGAGAAGCTCCTCTAGTCGCAGTCTGTCCATACCTGTTCCCTCCGGCCACAAGTCTGCTGCCTGTAAGGCACGCAGAGGTACGTAATCATGGGAAAGTCCATTTCAGATTCGTAATACAGAAATACAGCACCTAATAGTGTTTTCTTACAACAGCAAGGTAATCCCCTCCACCCTGTTTGGTCTGTCTCCTTGGGGAATTGGTGTCCTGCTGCCCCAGGTCCCTGGACTGGACGTCTGGAGCCGAACGCCACCTATAAGGTCCTCCCCTTTTCGTGTGAACTTTACTGCTTTCCTCGTCATCATCAGAAAGAAGAAATTTTGTCCTTCATATAATAAGAATAAACATACAAGTAAATAAAATGTTATGCAAAGTGTGCAAGGGTAAAATATGGAACTGAAGATGAAACAGTACCAGATCACAATTGTAAAAATATTTATCTACTTAAATTATTTAACATGTAATACACATTATTATATCTTATATCCGCTAATAGAGAATGTCAGAACTTGTGATTCACACCTCCGAGATGCCTTCTTAGGCTGATGAGTCTTGCGGACCGACCGGGTTCTGCTCAGCATCTCTGCCCTGGATCTCCCTGACGGCCCTGTAGCAGTGGTGCACAAAAACCCAGAAATCAAAGCTACATGTGGCGTTTCAGCAGCACTGACTTATACAGATATGTCACTTTAGAATTCAGATTAAATTACAGCACAACAACAGGTCAAGTATTATTTTTCAGTAACCAGTGACTATTCTGAACCTTGTATACTTGTTCATTGCTAGGGGTTGGACACAACTCTGACTTCACAATTCTATATAATTTTGGTTCACAAGTGCCTGATTCGATTCACTTTTGATTCAATTCAATTTTGAATCAATTTAATTTTGATAAAATGTCTTTTTAGAACAATTATGTGAAAAACAATTCATTGTATAATGTCAAACCAATAAAGAAAATTGTGTAATGTACTTACATACTGTCCACTACTATGGAAAACAACAAGAAAATGTTATGCTGTTATGTCTTTTTCTGAATATTTTCAAATAAGGCCTTAAATTCAGTTTTTAAAATCAATGGGAATTCCCCCTACAGGTCCAATATATGCAGGGAAGGTTTAAAAAGATTCTTGTTGGTTTATATGGGCCATGTACTAATTTCTTTTAGTGTTTTGAAACGTTATGTTTAAACCATGAAACTCAACTTTTTCTTTTAAAATTAATGCAACATTAAATGAAACTCTCAAAAAGGAATGTTCAGTCACCTTGTCATAATGCTTTTCAGCCACCAGTAACACTGTACACCAACCAGCCATAACATTATGCCGCCAAAACAGCCCTGACTTATAGAGGCATGGACTCCACCAGCCCAGGCATCTACAACTTTCACCATCAAAAGAGTCATTTTTGGCCCCTCTCCCATTACAAAGAAGGCCACTGCAGTGGGATGGAACAGCAATATGCGGCTCCAGAATTACCAGTTGCCGTCCCCTGCACTAGACCTCTTAAGGAATGCTGTGGTATCTGGCACCAAGCTGTCAGTAGCAGATCCTTCAGGGGTGTCCAGTCATGGTCCTCGAGTACTGCGGTGGGTGCAGATTTTTGTTTCAACAAATTTCTGCTGTTAATTGAACCTTAATGTTAATTAAGGTTAGAGCGACATTGTAATGTGTGATTGATTAAATTATTTGTTACAGATCTGAAAGCACAAGAGACTCACATTTAACTTTCTTCTTTGTAACTGTTATTTTCACTCAAATGATTAAGACAAGTGCAGACATATGCAAATAACCAGGAAAAATACAGAGAACAAGGATGTAATTGATATTTAATTGAGACTGTTGTCAAATCATAATGACTGAACTGGTTGGAAGAAAAACCTGCACCCACTGTAGCCCTCCAGGACCGTAATTGGACACCCCTACTTTAAGTCCTATAAATTGTGAGGTGGGACCTCCATGGATTAGACTTGTTTTTCCAACACATCCCACAGATACTCAACTGGATTAAGATCTAGAAAATTTGGAGACCAGGTTGTGTTCCTCAAACTATTCTTCAACCATTTTTGAAATTTCAGCAATTTGAGATACAGGAGCTCTTCTATTGGATCAGACTACATGGGTCAGCCTTCACTCCCCACGTGCATCAGTGAGCCTTGGCCGCCCATGCCCGTTACCAGTTCACCAGTTTTCCTTTCCTTGGACCATTGTTGGTAGGTCCTGACTACTGTAGACAGAGTATCTCACAACAGCTGCAGTTCTGGAGTTGCTCTGACCCAGTAGACCAGCTATCACTGTCTGGCACATGTCACAGTTGCCAAATCCTTATGTTTGCCCATTTTTTCAGCTTCCAACACATCAACTTCAGGAATAAAATGTTCACTTGCTGCCTAATATCCCACCCACTGCTAGGTGCTGCTGTAATGAGATAATCAGTGTTATTCACTTCACCTCTCAGTGGTCATAATGTTATGGCTAATCAGTGTATTTTTCAGTATTATAACAACATATAATTAAAGTTGATTAGTTTGATTGTAACTTGTATAAAAATGATAAAACTACTATAATGTCATTACTTGAATAACAGTGCATATAACCAGTAACATTTGTGAGAAATAAACCCAGTTCCTAGGTAGGGCTTCTGTTACATTAAGCGGAATCGACTTTAGGATTTTGTGAATCAATACTGAACTGCCAAAACCAGTATCGGAATTAGTCATAAATCTACATTAATTCCCACCCTACTCATTGCTGCTGTGAGTGTCCGTGTAGTAACTGAAAGAGGAAGGGAGGTGTACCAAACCAGATCCTGCGACCCCCGGTATGTGTGTCAAGATCACTCTGGTCAGAACTCACATCACCTGCCTGAAAGCACATGGCGGACCTGACAGCTGTAAGATGGGGAGTGGATTGGGTCAGACAGCAGATGTAAACGCCATGGTCTGAACCTCAGTGCATCGTGTACTCAAACAAAACACTGATATGGAAAATGTGGGAAAACAGTATTAGGTAAATAATACAGACAAAGAGTTTTAACAATGGTGATGATAGTTCCCAGTAAGTACACCAAACAACAAACAGTCAGAACCAAAAAATTTAGAACAGAAGTATGAACAAAATGAGAAAAACTAAGGAAACCAAGTTCTGAGATCTGGTGCTATTAAACACATCACCTGCATGCAGAGAACAAAGAAGCATTGAAGGATGCTTGAAGGATGCTGAAATATGACTGGCTTATGAAGAGCACAGCCGCACCTGCACTGCTGCTGAGGACGCTCTGCAGGTATTCACGAACCTGGTCAGTGTGCACTGACTCCAAGTCGCTGTCTATAGTTACAGTGTCGAAGCTGCACACTGGAACCCCTGCGGCAATGTGTCAAACATGACATCACTTTCACACTATCATGTAGTGGATAATAACGTGAAACAACTATAACATACACACAGACACACACAGAGTGAAGGAATACACCAATAAAGATGCATTTGGCAACATGGTTGTATCAGTAGTTCAGCTGTAAGTTTTAATGCAACAAATATGTCTCTCTTAAAGCTGACCTTTATACCAACAGTCTTGATATCAAAGTATTTGGGATCAAAGTAAAGCTGTTTCTTTTCAGGAATGTCCTCATAATAGTGTTGCATAGTGACAGCGTGGTGACATGAGAGGGGATGACTGCACCTGCCAGACTCCTGACTTTTAACTTGTGGCTTGTTTCCTCTGGATCTCCTGTGCTCTTCACACAGCTCTGGGATGCTGTCTGCACATCAGTGGAGTTGCTAGGAAAGCCAGCGCCTGAAGCTGGATGCCAGAGGCATGGCAAACACACTCATGAGTCCTCCTACACATGGCGGAGATGCTAACAAGCACGGGGTGAACACTGTGAGTGTCTGTGAAATACATGGCACTGTAAACACCAGAGGGCACTCTAGCCCTATTGATGAGTCTTACCCGTCTTGCTGGGCGATCCAAGTGAAGCAATGTTCTTGAAGATGTGAGAGGCAGAACTGTGAGAACACCTCTCTGTTTGGGCTTTGCATGTAACTCCAGGCCTCCTTGATGCCGGAGTCTCATCCTTGTCACTGCTCAGCCCATGGACTGCAGGTGCCCCAGAATGTTCCCATGACTGCCTAGCAACAGTACTCTGCTGGGACTGCTTTCTCAGACCTGCTACATGAAGGCTCCTACTCTCAGCTGAAAGGTGTGCTTTTGTATTATTAGGTGCCTGGTGCTGGCTCTGTGGCATCATGGAGAAGTCCTTCTCATTCGGGTGTGTCTTTCCTGAGGACTGGAAATCACATTGGTAGAACATGTCCAAGCACTTGTTTTGTTTGCAAGTGTGCTTTAACTCTTTGCCATCTACTGGAGGACAATGAGATCTTTCCTCAAGATCTCCATACATCTGTTGCTTATTCTCTGAATACCCTTTGCACCCCAGCTCGTCTGCCCTAGTCTGGATCAGGGGGAATACCATTGCTTCCTCGAACATGGCTGCAAAGTCTTCAGTACGGATGCTGTCTGTGCTGAGAGGCACCTTCCCCTCGAACCCTGCACTGTTGCTACCAAGAAGCTTCTCAAGCCTCCACATGCACTGCTCTTTCTTTGATTCCACTCCTTCTGTCTCCTCCTCTTCTGTCACACAAATCTTATTTCCTGTGTCCCTCCCTGTGGATGAAGACAGAGAGCTGTCTAAGACCATTTTACCTCATACAGGGCATGATGAGAAAAATACAACCCCTCTCACCCCCCAGACAAAGGATTTTCTTTTAATGACACAATATGTCACATTGCTCTCAATGAGAATAGGACTAGGCAACCGTTTTTTCAATCTAGCCACCCCATAAACAGTTCATAACGCACCCTTTATAAACAGGCATGAGTCAATAGGCAAATAAAGGCCATGACTTCATGGCAAATCAATCTAACACAAGTGGTATTAGATAATTTTTGTCTCATTTGATTAATTGGGTTCTCTTTACTTTTAAAAATTTGATGATGATGTAGGTCATATTTATACAAAAATACAGAAAATTCTAAAGGGGTCATAAGCATCCAAGCACCACTGTATATATAATGACTAAATAACTAAAGCAATCCATCCATGCATCTATTACCCAACCATATCCTGTTCAGGCAGCCTAGGACACAGCGCACAAACAACAGGTCAGAAACAGCTCAGAAAGAATTTTACAGCAGGCCCAAAGAGCAGCGGCCAGTGTCCACAGTTGTGTTTTAAATGGTTAAGATACTTTCATGTGTTTGGATAACAGTGGATAATAAAATAACAATGTGCCCAAGGTTTTAGTTTTTAGCTTCTTTACTTTCATTAGAAGACATTGGCTGTGTCCAAAATCACTCCCTACTCACTCAATGCCTAGTCACTATACTATATAGGGTATTAGAAATAGTTGTTTAAATAGTGAACTACATAGTGTGCTCACATAACAAAGTGGGATTCGGACACTACCACACTACTCAGAAAATTTTTGTGTGCCGCTGATTATGTCGCCGTCATAAATAAAACGAATAGTGGTGGAAAATAAACGAAACCAGGCACCTACCTACTTATTATTGTGTAATAATATCATAAATACATCCATCCATCCTATCATGAATATATTAATACTATATTTTACCAATAAATATGTATTTTGTGCAAGTTTGCACTGTGATTTGCACAGCTTATACTAAAATTTTTTCATACCACAGCTGGGCCTGTTTACAGACGGAGTGCTCCATCGACAAAATTTTTCTCAAGATAAACCCCTTGTATAACTCCTCCTGCTTTTCTGCCATTTATCACCAAATTTTTCTTTTTTCACCGCAATGCATTATGGTATACAGTGCTGAGTTAGTGACCGTCAGTTGTACACTACTTTTATGATGCATTGTGGGATATTTTGAGGGCACTATATAGTAGATACAGTTACTCACTCAACATTCAGGCACCACTACAAAATGGCGAACGCACTACATAGTGCACTGTATAGTGATTTCGGACACAGCCATTGATTCCAGACCCTACACTTTAATTTAAACCTGGTTCTGTTAAACCATAGGTCCTGTATTATATTGAGTAAGGAGGCTAAATCAGCTCAGTTAGCGTAACAGTTGAGACTTGGTGACTGAGTATGTATGTAAACTGGAAACCTAACAGGCCTGACACATAGCACCATACTGTAAAACTAACATGTCCAGGTTATATCCTTTTTTATTTTGCTCAAAGAACTTTCCAGAACTTCTAATATCCTTAAATGTCCACCTGAAAAAGACAGAGCACTGCCTCACCTGAGGCCTGGGCCTTCACGTTTACCATGCTGAGGGGGGTGGTGATGACATCGCTGGTGAGAATGGTCCCACAAAACCCAGGGTCCATACTCACACAGTGAGTGAGATGTGCTGCAGCAAAAACCAAGGGGATGAAAAAGTCGAAAACAAGCATTTAAATGAAGGTGGTCTTCACTTCCAGCATGCCTACCAGTGCTGGTGTCATCTGCTCCTTTATAGTCTCTGTCCTTCCTCACCCCAGCTCCTTGTTCCTGAGAGTGACATGGGCACATACCATGTTGAAATGTGGGCATAAAACAGCCATATGAGTAATTCTAATGTACATAATTTTAATGTTCAACTTTAAACAGATTTGACACATAAGAAAAACACAACGTCACGGATTCTTCTGGTGCTGCACAATGTTACAGCGCCCAAGAGGATGGCATACTAAAAACACAAACCGACCTCCAAACGGGTGAGGTGGGCATCGATGGCATCAAGAAGGAGGTCACAGTGGTCCTTGGTGGGCTGCTGGAGAGGAGCACTGGGCTCTTCTTCTAGGAAGAATTAGAGGAATCAAACTACATCATTACAAAAATCAGTAAGAGTTTAAGTGCAAACATGCATCATTGTTATAAGGTTTATCAGCGAAAGGCTGTTTGAATGTCGGCAGTCTGCTTCCTTACCAGGGCAAAGCTTGAAGTCCACGCCCTTGTCCGTCTCCCCTTCTCTCTCCACATCATTGCTCTCCATCCCCTATGACTCCCACACACATGACATCAGGAATGTAAGATGTGCACTCATTACAGCTGACCCTCACTTTAATGCACTTCAGTTCAATTTAATACAAAGCTGTTTGCAACATGCTACTACTTAAATAAGCTCTACAAATCTTCATAACATCTTTCTTGTTGGTCAGACACCTCAACAACAACCTGGAACTGTTTCACCCCCCTACCTGAAACTGAACACTAACCTTCTTGCATATTGCACATTTTA
>JABJVR010047120.1:0-28932 GCA_025773905.1 Chitala chitala
GAAAATCCCAGTAGATCAGCAGTTTTTGAAATACTCAGACCAGCCCGTCTGGCACCAACAGCCATTCCACATTCAAAGTCACTTCAATCCCCGTTCCTTCCCCATTCTGATGCTCGGTTTGAACTTCAGCAAGTCGTCTTCACCACATCTAGATGCATTGAGTTGCTGCCGTGTGATTGGCTGATTAGCAATTTGTGTTACCAAGCAATTGAACAGGTGTACGTAATAAAGTGGCCGGTGAGTGTATGTGACTCATGGTTAACAATGGACACTTATCTTTCCATCCGTACTCCTTTTTATTTGGCGTCTCTGGGGATGGCTGCCAGAGTGTGGTGACCTGGGTGAATATTGTTGCTTTCCTTGAATGTTCTGAGGCTTCTTTGTTGTACAATGACATTTATTTTAAATTGTCCTTACTGGATCAGAGAGTTTTATCATCTTTCATCCTGGTTTTTACAAAAGCATGGTTTACATGGTTTGAGCATTTTCATTATTGGATAAACAACAAACAGTTAAAGACTCACCCAGGACTTGGACTGTAATTTAATGCAGGTGAAGGTCTTGTCTGTTGTTCCCAGATGCAGGCATTCAGTTTTAACATAGTTTTTTTTTCTTTTCAGTGGTCCAGTTGTCTGTGGTTTTTCATATGCAAGGTCATGTAACACAGGCTCAGGCTGAAAATATTCCTTCCCCTGTACTGTTGAGTGCCTGCTTGGTTTTTTCCTCCTTTAAACATTTTTTTACAAGTGCCCAAAATGTTTGCAGTGCACTGTAAATCTAGTCCTTTTTTTATATTTAAAAGTATTTTGAGTCTGTTGTCAAATTTTAACATCAGATCATTTAATTGCTTTCCAAACATATAAACATGTATCTTTGCAATTTTTAATTTGGCTGAATGGCAGATATCCTGTATGTCTGTTGCCTGCATATCAACAAGTCATGCAGAAGTGTTTTTAGAGATTTCAGTTGGTCTGCTGCACTGATAATAAAAGTTAAGAAATAACTACTTACTCTGTTTTTCCTGACTTGACCTCTCGACTCCTGTTTTATTGAATGTCACAGTGATAGGCAATGTTCAGTCAATTTACAAAACTCAGAAAGCGCTTTCTTTTACTTACAGGATGGTACCCTTAACACCAGTCTCCTGGACAACAGCTTTACAAGTATGCCTACTTGGCAAGACCTTCTATGGTACTACCACCCAGCTTAGTACAGGGATGGGCAGTCACGGTCCTGGAGGGCCGCAGTCAGTGCTGGTTTTTGCTTCAGCCAACTCATTAAATTTAATTTAAATATTATCTTAGATATCGATTACATCGTTAAGTATCATAATCCTTCTTGATCATTTACATCTGTTTGTGCTTAGTTGTCTTAATTAGTGAGGAAAACAAGTTACACAGAAGAAAGGTAGAAGGTGCCAATGACAAAGAATGCTCAATCAGGAGCAGTGACTTAATTATTGAAAAGAAATGGATTAAAATATATTGTAACTGTTAAACATTAAGTAGCAATATCAGTAAGTCTATGTCATACTTAAAAAATTCTTAATAAAAATGAATAAAACTTGGTGAGAATTTTTGTATTGACCCAATAATGATACAAAAAATTTCAATGATGTTTTACTGACATTAACGTTCAAATAAAAGCCGAAATTGGCTGAAGCAAAAACCTGTACATTTACATTAACATTTATTTATTTAGCAGACGTTTTTGTCCAAAGCTACTTACAATGTATAACCATCAGTATGGTGGGTTGGCTTCTATTTGATAACAATTACATTTGTTTGTGCACATTCATCTCTCGTGACTCCAAAGGCCATTCACAGTCCTTTGCTGTCCTGTAATTCATAATGCTGTGACTGTGTGCAAAACAATTGATAAAGTGTAATTCATGTCAGCTCTCAAGACCTTCAAACATATAATAACTTTTTCCATTCATGCAGAACAACAACAGCTGGACTAAGTTTGTCATTAACAGAAATTTAAAAGTGGCATGAAGAAGTGACTGAAAATAAACCATTAATTCTGGCAATTAGTGAAGGAGTAGCTGGAGTGTTTTCAGGAAATTGGCCAACTGTGTACCGTAATATTTCATTACTCAGAAATACAATTGTCAATGTGGGCAAATGAAGCAGTAGTCTAGAAACAAACGTGGCATTTGGGTGAAAAGAAGCAAGTTCGAGTTCTAATTAAACATCTGATTTATTAGAGAAAAAGACAGAAATAGCAACAGTTTTAAAGGAATACATGCAGAAAAGTTTAGCATTAACTTAGAAGTCATGGCAATATTTGCTTTACAAATCAACAGTTTTAATAACTCAATAAATATTTTCCCTCACCAGGGCAGGTTCTAGGTATTGAAAAGATCAGGGGCTAAATTAAGTTTGCCTGGGGCTTGTCTGTTGCTTTGGTATAAAACCCCTCTTTAAAAAAAAATAAATGATTGGACCTAACCCCGCCACTGTCCTTCAACCCCAAAAATATATTTGCTAACTCTTCGGCAGGCTCTGCAATTTCATGCACCAGATTAAATGCACAAAATCAGTGCTTCAGTGTTGTATTTATGTTTTTATATACTCATTTAATAATATGATGTTTATGTCACTGGGATGAATTACCAGGACTAGCTGGATTGACAGATTAACTTTAATATAAAAGTTTCCAATCAAAAGTTGATTGAAATAGAACCTTAGTGGGCAAGTTTTGTATGTGACTAGATCCAATGTGTGTGAAGGTAAACTGTGACGTATAGTTTGTTTGTTTGTCATCCTGTCATCCCACCATCCCACACAGTGCCTGTTGACATCTTTTCCTTTTGAACAGTGTCAGATTATTCTCCCGCTCACTTTCTTAAAAACACAGAACAGCATAATATATCAGGCTTGTTTATACTATACTCACATTTTCTGTCAATCTCATATAATGGCATAATGGCATAATGATGAAATTGACAAGTGGCATAATAATGCAATCCTAAAGCAGGGCTATTATCAAATATTTTTATCACTGAAAAAAATACCAAAATATTATTGCTTTGACAAAAGTTCAGCTTTTGAAATGCATGAGCTGTTGTTGACTGGCTGTTGCATTGTTCAAATGTTAATTCTGTCATACTGAGTGGTGCGTTCTGATCTCAGTATGTTCACCCACATTCTGCACATAGCCTTTACTGAACCTCTGCAAATTTCTCCTGTACTTTCAGTTCTAAAAAGTGACAGTGTTGCTTGTTCTGGAATTTTTATGTATTGTAATGATACACCTGTTTTTTTAAAAACATCTTTAACAGTTTTAATCATCTCTCTTCATGTCCTTATTCTGGTTGTAATGAAAAGGGTGTAATTTGTCTCCAGTAGATATGTAATTTCCAAAAAAATGCTTGGACTGGATGTTGAAAGATCCAATTCAGAGTTTTTTTCTTTCATAGCAATAACTAAGACATAATAGCGCTAAATTAAAAAAATATATAGTTCACCAAATAGTAACCTGAACAATAATTACAATAACAGCAATGCAACATTCATTTATTTGGTTTAAAATTGCAAGAAGATATATTCAATAAGGTCCTTGCCTTTCGCCGTACATAAATGTAACACTATACACAGTTACATGCTACACACAAAAACATGCACACAATGAAAAGGCAAATCTTATCTTTCGGAGCACACCTGAAATTTAAAAAGCAACCTGGTTCCACTTTCCTTGAAAATGTGACAGAATGCTAATGGTTATAAGTCAAGCAAACAAACAGCAGACACTGTCCTCATTAGAGTCTGAACCAGGGTCAGTTTCATCTGCAAAAATTGCAGGAAGATTGGTGTCTCAAACTGTTTTGTAAAAGTACCACCTGATAAGTATTATTGCAGAAGAGCAGACAAGTATGAACTGACTGTGAGCATTACGGACAAATGGACAGTGTAGTTCTTGTCACTAAATTCAGAATCAAGCTGTTATAGAACCCCCAGCAGATCACCTTCAACTTCTGATCTGATTTTTAAACATGATCTCACTTTATTTACGAACCTGATGCTGTGTCATGAAAGATGTGAATGCTCGCTTTCATGTATGTCTTCCATGTTCTTCTGTGACTCTGAGCCAAGTGGTTTGTTTAAGACAGGTGAGGACAAGGCCACTCCAGTGTTTGGCTCTTTGAAGAGCACAATGAAACACACAAAAGCGTGGACTGAAGAAACAACTCTGGCTTATGGTGAGGAAGCAGGAGAATCACTTCTACTCAATCAGATCTCATGAAAAAAGAACATTGAAAACAGGCATACTTCAAAACCCAATGGACACTCGTTCAAACATCACAGACTGCAGAAAACCAGTGTGGCTACAACACAGAAACAAAATTGTCAGCACCATTATGTTTTTCTTGTCTTCGAACACGTCCATGAACTTTTCACTAGAATGGTCTGCATTGTTATATTACATTTTACTACACATCGTTACAGTAGGATGTGCAGTCCTTTACATCCACAGTGGCATTACTACCACTACCACAAACAGACTAGCAGACATTGGTAACGGCATCAAAGACAGTGTTCAGAGATGTATTTTTCAGTCACTGCTGGTGCTGCACAGTTTACTGGTCACACTGGAGATTTCACACACACACACACACACACACACACACACACAAACCTTTGACCCATCAGAACCAGGAGTGTTATATAATAGCAAAGCAAATTGAGCACGAACAAAAAAGACCCGAACATCCATGATGACACAAGTTTATCTCTTTGGGGTGAAAATTAACTAAGAGGCTGATTATCATTTGCATAATGAGTATTTATCATGGAAATGCAATTAATTGACCAGAAATTGCAAAGACATATGTAATACTAGTTTAGTACAGTAGTAGTTCATGTAGTATAGTTTCCATAGCTCATGGTAATTACTGCTGCTGGCACATGCTGTACATGCCAATATAACTGTAATATTTTGCTGTGGGGCTGATAGTGTTCATACTATTTACCAACCCCTCTCTAAAATCTCTCTTTGTGCATGTGTGTACCCAGTGCCCATCTGGGCACCATCTGAGCGGGATGCCTTGTTAGAGCTGCTGACTCCTACTGTACCACCTTGGATGAAGCTTCGCCCAGGGGACACCAAAAGCCACTGAGAGTTACTTCAACACCTGGAGCAAAGACTATATTGTGTTATTTACATCATAGTGCTACTTACATTCATAGTCTCAATAAGTAGTTGTTTATTCTGTAATGTTAGCATGCCCAGGAGGGGCTGTGCAGCCAGTTAACCTTGGGCCCCCCCAGGATTTTTTTTCTCCATACTGTGGAGTTTTTGGTTTCTCCGCTACTGTTGTCTGGTTTCATGTGTATTTATTTCTACTGCTTCTTTAACATCTGCAATTTCTTCGTTGAAGTGCTTTGACACACATTGCTGTAAAAGGTGCTATATAAAAATAAATTGAACTGAATTGAATTGAATAGTACTGATGTGGCCTGCAGCGGTGATGTTCATCAGAGGTTCATTTGGGCCACACCAGGCCCAGTGTGAGTTTTCTGGGTCAAAATGGCATCTACTACTACAGTCATTTTTCACCATCACACTGCATGGGACAGCATGCGTGAAGTCTGTATTGGGACACCTCCAGTGCAGGTTTATACTCCAGGAGGGTTTTCTTCAGGGCTAGGCCTGGCTAGGATCTAGGGCCCCTCAACATTTACAGTGGGGACTGCACCCATGAAGCAGCGCTGAAAGAGCCGCTCGGGCTCTGTGGGGTGGTTGTCGCAGTCCAACTTTCGGCTCAGAAAGTGTTTGCGGAAACCTTGTGGTCCACTGGAGGCACCGCAGTTACTGGGCCCTTCTGCAAGACTAGGTTCAAAACCTGGAAAAATTACACACATATATGTATGCATGCATACACAAGAATACACACACACACACACACACACAATATAATTGCATGAGTCTGTGAGCTCATATCCCAAATGTTCAGAACACACAGGTTCAGTCCTGATCAAATATTTTATAACAGTGCAAGATTGCAGCTAGACTGTCACTCTAACTTTCTACAATATCTTTATACGTTTCAGAGCTGGGATGGAAACAGACAAGTCAACAGCCTGAGGCCTAATAAAATTGTACTTGTGGCTATTAGGGGAGCCTCCATACTGCCATAGTGTTGGCACCATAGATCAGCCACGAACAGTTGAGGGTCGGTCATTATTGCAAACCGAGAGACGTCTAACCTGCAGCTTCTAGTGGGAGGCCGTTATCCGGCCGGTTTGGCTTGGTGGCGATGAAGAGGTAGCACAGGACACACACGGTAATGATGAAGGTCAGGAGAACAACAGCAGCGATGGACAGCCCAATCAGTGCCCCCACACTACCAAACACAGAAATGCAGTGTGTAAAAAAAAGGAGAACTGACTCCTCCAAACTTCCCATAATGCAATGTCAAAACAAAGAAATTTATGCATGTGATAACCCCCTACTTAATGTGGGGCAATATAGACTTAGTACTGCACTTTCAAAACACAAAAGCATGTGAGGTCAATGGTAAAGACTGAAGTTTTTCAAAAACATCTTGTGTTGCTTCAAAAGGAAAGGAAGTGACAAAGGTTTGGGTAATGCTGTTAAAGGTGTCTATGCTGCCATTTACTGAAAACAGCATGTGCAGTTATTAAGGGCTAAATGATAACGTTACTGATCATTTATTTGGCCTGGAAGTGGACCTAGATGTTAGGCTAAGATCACTTTTAGAGAGTAAAGCAAAAACAATGATATTGTTTTATAACATCTGACAGGTAGTTACATCTATTTCTACTAAAATTATTTAAAGGTACATAGGCCAAGTGCACTAGTCAAATTTACAACACAAATGCAATTGTAACTGCACCACTCATTCATGATTACCTTCACATAAAGCTCATGTTAACAATTTAAGTGTTTTCACTTTTGTTTTATTTTTCTTAAATACCACAACAAACACAAAACAAACAAAAGGACTGTGATTATTAGATACAGAAGGCTAATATGAAAACACACAGAGCTGCCTGTAATCCAACAATTATAATGTGCTTTTAATATGGCATATTTAATCAAACAACAGACTTGCTTTTAAAGGGGCTAAATCTAATAGTTCTAATGATTGACTGTGAGGCTCTTTCATGTACAGCACATGCTCATAACTTACCCAAAATTCTGCAAGATACATGAGGATGTGAGGATTTTCAGGAAATGTCTGCCCCTGACATGCACTACACCAGTTACCCTCCATCCTGACATGCACTACACCAGTTACCCTCCATCCTGACGTGCACTACACCAGTTACCCTCCATCCTGACGTGCACTACACCAGTTACCCTCCATCCTGACGTGCACTACACCAGTTACCCTCCACCCTGACATGCACTGCATGAATTACCCTCCATTCTGAGATGCACTAAACCCATTACCACCAGCAACCAAATGTGCCACAAAGCCCTGTCTGTCTGCATTATTAGCCCATTCATTCTCTTCAGTCTTAACCTGACTGGAAGACTTGCAGATCTCTTAAATGGCCCAAATGACAGATTCAGATCTGTTAAAACCCATGAACTCAGCTGCATTTTAAGCATTATACAAGTATTTCTCATGGATTTCTTTTAATGACTTTAATGCCTTAGTGGGAGAAAAAAACTTTATAAATTGCCTGTTCTGAGGGAGACATCTCTGTGCCTAGGAATTTATGCATGTTCGGAAAACGTAATGCAAACTGCACTGCAAATTCTTCAATTACACATCTGTTACTGCTTCGTTTACATATTGTATGTGAATGAAAATCCTTACCTCAGCCACCACATGTACCCATATTCATACGGGAAAAAGCTGTTGGGATCATCGCAGCAGTACTTGATGTCGTTAAACCCACAACAAAAAATCGCATTAACAGCACCTTCTGGTTTGGGACAGGTAAACGCATTAACGAACACGTTTTCTGCACTGTAGTAGCTCGTGCACTCGGCGCTCATAGTCAGCGAAATGAATGCACACTTAGGCAACCGCCGAAAGCAATATATCTGCAACATATAAACTTTAACCCGTCTTTCCGATAATCCCCACTTTGGGTTTTTAAACCAACTACAACAATACTGTAAACTGCACGTTTCTGTGATAAGTCTTTGATCCATTCAAAGTATGCGTGTTTCCCAATTTCCCACAGAAAATGTGCGGAATGCCTCAGTATTTGTAACGTATTTGTTCTCTGCAGCTCTCTCTCTCTCTCTCTCTCTCTCTCTCTCTCTCTCTCTCTCTCTCTGTGAGTTTGGTGGTAGAGACAGGGGGATGTTACAGTCGTTGCTATGACCATAATAATTCTGCAGTATTAAGTCATGTCTTTACATATGAAACGTTTTCCAAGTTACCAACAGTAGCCCATACGATGCTCAGTTAGCTCATTAAAAATGCTCTTCAGTTTGAGTGAGTACTTAAGCATATAACATGAGTGACACGAGTGGTACAGTATTGAGAGAACATACATGACGTGTTTGGTAGGAAGCGCTGCCGTCTTAATAGCAGCAGACGTCTGTAATGACAAGTACAGTATTAAACTGGAAAAAAAAAAATTGCAACAATAATTTAAAATCTAAAGAAAATTCAAAAACTAAAGCACCCACAGTTGCAAGGAACTGTCATCATACTCTCTCTTGGTAGTTTTCAGTTAATTATGTAGTAATTAGGCATATTCTAAGAGGTAATGGGAAAATGAATGTAACCACAGTGAAGATGAGAGAACTGTCCTTGGTCCTGACCTACTGGCTACCAGGTAACTCAGACTATGCAATATAGAGAGGTTTTCTGAAAAACTGAGAACAATTACTTCTTTGTATTCCATTATTTAAATCACTAAGAATTTCAAAGTCTTAGTATCTGACTAAAGTTGGTATTTTAAATATAGCCATATAAACTTTGAGAATTGTACAATATTGCATCATATTTAAAGCTTTAGCTTCCTATTCTGAATTTTTTTTTTAAGTCATGCAAAACAATGCTGCCCATTGGTCAGGAACTAAAAACAAAACCTCTTCACCTAAGAGTCAAACTGAAGAGAAATAACTCCATGAAACAGAGAGAAGATGAACTGTACACAGGACATATAAACAAAACAACTAGTCTAAAAAGGTAGTGCACTTTTATAACCTTGTTTGACATTGTTTGTGTCTCATTACCCTGGGCCTCCTATATCTACTTCCCTTCTGTTTCAGTTCTTTTTCAGTTGTTGAGTTTTGTGTAGACCTTTGGCTCTGTTAGGGTGTTTTTTAGTTGGTTTTGTAGCATTGTTCCTTGGTTCTCAGTACCCGTACCCTGTTTGTTAGAATAAAACCCCTTCTGCATATAGACTCAGCCATTGCCTCTCTGCCTCTGTTCTCCTGAAAATGACAGAAAAACTGGCTGTAAAAATGAGTCTAATGAAGGGGAGGGCTCCTAAGCCTGTACCTTTTGATAGAGATTTTTGTGTATTGATGCCTTCTTTACAGAACTGTTCAGTTACTTTGATGATCACACTGAGAAGTACTAAACAGACTGAAAAGGAGGTTTTTCACAAGGAAGTGTCTCACTGGCAAGGCTGCTAACTGGGCAAAACAAGAGTGAGATGAGGTCACCTATGTATTCATTGAAGATGTTTTGTGACCAAATCTATGATTATTCCTTGTGGTTGTGGCCAACTTCTTTGCAGCTGTGGTGCGCATGCCTAGAGCCAGAGGGGTTTCCTTTCTCTGTGGTAGATCCCCCTGACTGGCTCATAAAGGTGTATAGTGACAGAGTTTGGACAGGAGGATGTCTCGATACAGGTAGCACTGGTGGGCTGCATCAGAGCACACTGGGTGAACCTGAGACAGGGAGAAGAGTCAGACTCAAACATTGTTGCCTTCAGTCTCAGTATCTTTCTTCAGTACCGAGATGCCCTGGGTGCCTGTGTGCAAGGCTCGGTCCAGCCAAACCCTGCCTTTGTCTCATGATAGCCGTTGCACACAGCCATCTACCCTGGGGACACCTGTCCCTCAGTTGTGGGGCCACTTCTTCCATGTAGTGCCCTGGGTTCAGATATGACCCAGACTGGTCATCAGGGTCATGAGGAGACCCAGACCAGTATGGACCACCTGTCTAAGACTCAGACCACTGCTAATGGATTAGTGGATGCCCTAAGTCATGGGGCAGTCTCCAGAAGTCCTTTGACAGGGAAGGTTTGTTTTGAAGCCCTAGAAAGGATCACTCAAACCCTCTGGACTATCCTGCAGGCATGACTGTTGCACTGTATGAGTGATGGTAGCCAGTGCTTTTGGAGCACTCTAGTGGTTCCCCCCTCAGCTGCAGAAGACAGGTCCAACCACCCACAGCTCCCCATCAAGCTGCTGGCTCAGGCCCCATCTCCCCAGGCGCTGGCCCTGTCACTCTCGGGTTGTGCAGGCATTCCACAGGTTTGCCTGCGCTTCCCACCTCTGAACCCCTGCTTCCCTCCCTTTGCTCAACTTCCTTGGATTTTGAGGCTGTCTACCATAGCTGGACATCTATTGGTTTCATCCCTCCTGCGTTGCTGCTCGGTGCCCTTGGCTTGCCCTCTGTCAGCTCCAGGTTGTTTGGTTGGCTTCAGTGGGCACTCTGGCAGGGGCTTCAGTGCTGTTGCTGGACTGGCCCTCTGGGGTTCCTGTCCCTCATCCTGCATTGCCTATTCGTCCCTCCTGTGGGTCTGTCCTGGTCTCCTGCCCCGTCGCCGGCTTTTGCCCTGGTCCGTCTCCCTTTTAGGTCCTGCTCCTGGTCTGCCTTGGTTGCCTGGTTTTGTCCTGTCACCAGATCCTGGGTCCTCCGCTATGTCCATTGCCTTTGCCCTGTGCCAGTTCCAGATCCTGTTTTTGTTTGAGTCTTGTCTTGCCCATGGTTGCTTGTCTCTTGGTCCTCCTTTCTGTCTCTAACTCTTGATAATTCCTTCCTTCTTCCTTCTCCTCCCCTGGCTTCTCCTTTGCCTCAGGAGCAACCTAAGGGGGGGGGGGGGTTCTGTCATGATCTGTCCCTGACAGATCCCTTTGTGTCCACTAGTTGGCATCTCCCTTGTCCCTCTTTCTCCCATTCCCCTTGTGCTAATTGTTCTGAGTTTTGAATAGATCCATGGTTCTGTTATGGTGTGAGTTAGTTAGCTTTGTAGCATTGTTCCTCACTTCTCTGTACCTGTACCCTGTTTGTTAGAATAAAACCCTTCTGCGTACAGACTCAGCCATTGCCTCCATGAATCCATTCTAGCATGTTGTTAGCATGTTGAGTGTGAACATGGACCGGTAACCCAACTGCTTTATGTTCAAGACCCTAAAAAAGACCTCTGAGTGACATGCTCAGTTTGGGCTACCCCGTGACAAAATCCTGCATCTTTTTAAATGGCAAAAACCACAAGCTTCTTTAGATAAAAGCATCAGCAAGAAGCAAAATGTAATTGCTCCCACTCTGCGAGACTGTCTTATTGAACAATTACTTACACAATAGGTAAGGCAGGCTGCAATTTTTTGTCATCCTCAAAGCCTCTGTGATCAATAACATCGCTGAGCTATCTTGAACTTACCATGGGCTTTTCATTGCTATGGCAATGACAGTTACTCATTAAAAACTCGGCAGAGGTCGTAATATAAATTATTTTTTGAGCTTTGTGCAAGGCCGCATAAATAACTGTAAAGCATCAATGCTATGTTACTCAAAAATCAAAGGCAGACTGAATGTTTGGTCCATTCATATATAATGGCGGTACATGGTCTTAGGAAAAAAAAACCATATAAAGGAAATCACGTACAGTTCGCTTGAAACAGAAGGAAATGACACATCCTCTTTAATGGGACGTAGGCCAGTGGGTATAATTATTACTACTGTCTCATGTATTCATATGCAGAGAGACTAAAAATTCATTTTAGATTCCTAAAAGCCAGATGTTTCACTCCCTACACTGGACCTGATTGATATAAACTTACAGTAATTAATATGCAAAAATAATTTTAGGTATTGCAAATGGCTGATGGTTTGTATTTTCCCGTCAAAGGTTTAAGTAAAGTGCTTTGTAACACCGCTGTAAAAGTACACTACAAACGAGAATCTGTCGCACAGTATATGCATTACACTGTGCTTGTGAATGGCTTTCTTCATTGGCAAAATTAACCCCATCTGTGTCAGATAATTTCACCGCAAATTAACGCAACTTCGAAAATCGGCTCAGTTGACAAGAGGTTCGTTTCCACAGGATGTTCCGTGACGTGAAAAGGTCACTCTCCACTCATGGCACAAGAGCAGACAAACAGGATGATCTGCTCAAACCTAAACGTTAAAATATGTATATTCTTAATTCTGCTTCAAACAGAACATTGTGTGCATGTGCCATAATTTAAACATTTTCTGTATTCTTACATTCTTGCAAATAACAGAAGTAATATTAATTGCAAACAATTACGGGGGGGGGGTGCAGTGGCTCGTGTATCACAAGATAACGTTACCATGTTCCTGTCCGAAGTGTACAATCAGATTACATCAGATATCCCAGTGATTTCTTTTTTCTTTTGTCAAACTCTAACGTTTAGCAATAATTTGCCGTCTGTTTGTTTATTTGGTATTTTCAACCAGGAAAAAACTGAATACAAACAATAAATGCCATAAACTGTGTTTTTAGAATGTCCTGTGACTATACCCAAATTGCAAAAATTGTGAGTCTACATCACGTTAATTATATTAGCCTACAATAAGTCAGGCACAGTGCTGGATCATTTATATTCAGACAGCAAAACAAAAAGAAGAACTCTAGCTATTTTTTGAACCTGATTAAATCTTTTTTTCTTTACAAAGAAACCAAAAACCTCTGTGTTTTCTCAGAAAATGAATTGTGAGCTTTTAAATCATACCGAATATCTCAAACTACTCTTCATTCAATAGGTGAGGTATTTCTGAAGAACCTGAAATGGTCTTGTGGTTCAAGTGCCCATGCCTCATTCATCACAAATCCTATAGCGCAAGTAATTGACGTAAACAACCTTCTGCATGCTTATGTGTGACTCAGAAAGGAACAGAAGACTGACGTTATTAATACTAGCCTTTGGCTTAAAGCATAGGGGCAAAAATACATATATTCAAACAGATTCTCTAACAAAAACCTTGCCTCACAATCCTTTGGAGCAAAAAGGAATTTTAAATTAAAATGATGAGGGCATTACTCACGACAAACACATTTCTCAGATCAAGGACAAGCAAAGAGCACGTTAATGAAATGTTCAAAAATCACATTTATTGTATGGATAAGGTGAGCAAAAAAGCATGTAAATTGAGCAATGGTGCCTGGGTTGATGGATTGATTCATATGTCGTGTGTAGTCCTTCACACTTTGCTTCACAGAATTTCAAAAGAGACCAAGAAGGTCAAACACACTGACCACTTAAAAATTATGTTGAAATGTGTCCATTTTCTAAAGCACAGAACAGTCAAACATGCTCTCATTATAAATGGACACAAGATCCGTTTTCTGTTATTTGAACTTTTCTCCAGTGTGATGCAGAAGAGGTGACAATAATTGAAAAAACAGGAACCAATGTAGTGTGGAGACATTAACAGGTACAATAAAAACAGTTTTAATAACAGAACACATTCATTACATATTAAGGTGACGTAAAAGAATGTTTGTTTTGGAATGTGTGTGTTTTGTATGTGTGTGTGTGTGTGTGCGTGCGCATGCAAGCTAAAATAAAGCAATTAGTTGGTTACAGGTGGCTTCCTAACTACAGGATTTATGATCTTCCTCTCTTGTAATTTATCTATTGTGGAAGTATAGATTCATTGCCGAGTTTGTGTGCTTGTGATGAATGTAACCTATTCACAATAGAGTGACTGACTACTACAGAGTGATTGACCACACAATGACTGCATGTGGACTATGATTCATTGTAAGTTGCTTTGGACAAAGGTGTCTGCTAAAGGAATAAATGTAAATGTAAACTACTGTACACAGATGCTTGCCTAATTGTAACACTGGTTTTGCAGGTATGGTCTCTGAATGTTTTTTTTTCCCTGTGCACTAGCTTCCATTTATATCTCTTGTGTGTGTTTGTTTGTGTGTGTGTGTTTGTTTGTGTGTGTGTCCAGCAATGGAGTGGCACCCTGACATGCACAGCATAAATTGATTGTGAAGAATTTGTTATTGTACGTTTCAGAAAATTTCCTGGCTATTACAGGCAACAAGACGCATATCAAAATAATTTGCACAATTCATCAGGTTACAGAATTGGTCAGTAAATTTGACAGCATTTGCCAATTAAAATGAAAAAAAAACCCTTGCAGATTATAAATACTTCTCACAAATATGGACATAATAGGGCCTAATGGATCGAAAAGCATTTTCCAAGGATCCTGCAGTGAACGTTGAAGTAAACATGTCAAGGGAACAGAGAGAGGAGATGGTTCAGAAGTGTCAGTCACAGCCACAAACCGCCATATCCAGTGACCCCCGACACACGATCGAACCGTCTAATGACATACGCGCCTCCAGAACATGAAATGGATCATGTATTTTGTTGAGGCACAATGGAAGATGTATTCTCTCTTTTGTTTACCTTTAGTTTTGTTTATTTTCGTTTCTTTAATGGTATTGAAAGAGGGCCAACCGCAGTGAGGGATTTTCTAAGATATAAAGGTTGTGATGTTTCATGGAGAGGCCACACATTTTTGTAATGTACGAGACTGAAGCCAATGAAAATCGATCAAGTGTCAAGTATTGAACTATCCTTATGTAAGACAAAGTCTTTTCAGTGTATTTACAAGCAGACAAAACACAACAAATGTGGCAAGTCAGAATAAATACATTTTGCAGAAATGGAATGAGAAACATTCTTCAAAAAACCTTTACTCTTTTTAACGCTGATATATTTGTCTCACGTGACCAGACCACGGAGGCGGACAGAGGAGGTCGCTTCACATGCCAAAACCAAAAAGAGGAGGTGCTGTTTTGGCCTCGACAGCTCGTCGTGTGCAACACAGTTCGTCAAAGGTCTTGGTGATCAGGAACATGTTCGGGAGCATAATTGGTACTGTCCAGGTTCAGAGAACATCTGTCACGTCAGAGAGAGCTGATCCCAGCCTGACATCACACAACTGCTCTGAAAAAGCACACGAGAAACCAAACCAAACACCTGCGTAGTCTAGGAGGAAAATGCATTTTCTCACTAGTTATATTTGTTGACTTTCAATACCTTAGTATAGTTCATTAAAAAACTAACAAATAAACAAATGGTTACTCTTTCAAGGACTGTTATCACAGTTGTTTTATGATTATAAATGTTACATTCAGTTGTGAAGCTTCTGTTTTGCTCATCTCTTTTTATTGCCTAACCAGTACAGCCACCTTTTTGCTGCTGCCTTGTAGACATTTAAAGTCCTGTACATATTTTTAATTTTATTAAAGCAAATAACAAACACTAACATGCACTTTTTATTACATGCACTTCAACAGTTGAGGGGATCAACCAAAAAAGCTGGACTTTTAGCTGAGGGTTGGTAATTTGAGACTCAACCACTTGCCTGTTGACTAAGACAAGAAAATGAAAAGGAGAGGAATGATCATTTTCTCCATTATTTTAGTGTGATCAACCTCAATTAATTTATTATGACAATTTTGGTTCCATCTGAGATTTCCCTCCGGAGTTCAAAATATTCCAATAGCCTAGCTAACAAGGTATGTGTCCCAACTGTGAAGAGTTTGAATATGTAATTACAAGCTAGTTGTTAAAAATACAAGTTTCTCATATTTAATGTGAAGGAATTAGCATTTCCAGTGTACACCTCCAGTACACCTACTGAATCAACTGAACAAGTCTTAAATGCCTGTCATTTTTTTCTTTTCAAATGTCATGTATTAGTCATAATATAGTATATAGAAATATGATAAATTATCATTTAGTAAGTCTATTAGTAGGATCCTTTAGCAAATTTGAATATAATTTTCTTTAAATTGATTAAAAAGTATTTCGTTTTAGCATGTCACTAAAAGGGCAGTTCTGTTGGATTTACTTTATATATATATATATATATATATATATATATATATATCAGTTTCACACAATAAAATTACGTTTCCTTTACATCATGGATGCCATGATGTAAGGTGCAGGTTTTTCTTCCAACCAATTCATTCATTTTAATTTGACCATTGTCTTAATTAAAAATAAATCGGTAAGTACTCGCTTCTCTTCATTCCTCCTGATCATTTATACCTGTCAGCCCTTATACCTATAACAAAAATATAAATCACATATTACAGAGGAAATTTGACTGCAGAATCTGAGCAGAGTGTCAGTATAGGTTAGCGTGGTGTTTCATTCAAGCTGGTAATCATTAACTGTGTTCAGATTGTAATGATTAATGAATGGCAGGTGCCAAACAGTGCTTAATCAGGAGCAGTGACTTAAGTGATCATTAACATGAAATGGATTTAAACATTAAAGTTAAAAAGTTATATAAAGCAATATCAGTAAGTCTTTGTCATGCTTTAAAACCTCTTATTAAAGATTAATTAAGCTTCTTTGCAATTCTGAATTGACACAATAATTATACAAAAAAGTCAATAATATTATTAATTATATCAATTAACAGCAGAATTTGGCTGAAACAAAAACCTGCACCCCCTGCGGCCCCCCAGGACCTTACCAGGGTAACACCCTGCTTTACACAGTTAAGTGGACTGAATATAAATCAACTCTTTTAAGGAAATACAATTTTACTTTTAATCAATGTAGGCTAAATTCCCAAAATTACTGTATTTGAAAAAAATTAATTGTAAATATGTCTAATAAATTATTACTACAGAATATAGATGAAATAATAATGACACAGTTTATTACCCATAAACAATGTCAGAATTCCTTATTTAAATGTAAAATACATAACGTTGATAAGAATAATTTTTTGAAGGAAAAAGTTAAAATTTATCTTAAAGTTTTTAAAAAGTAAACAAATACATAAAATAAAAATAAAACACAAGGTGGACATTTTTTCACACATCATGCTAATTAATTTCCTGACTAACATTCAAATTCAAACACAGAAACTCAGATTTTTAAATGTTTCATTCAAGTCTGACTTATGACTTTATTCAAGTGTGATTGAGCAGCCTGAATTTATTACAGAGCCCATGCTTTATCTATAACATTTTTTTCTTTTTATAAAAGTAAAAGGTTTTTTTTCCCAGTAACTGAAGGACTTTTCTCAAGATCAGTGTATGCTTTCATTCATAAACATGTTTTTGCAACCACTGAGTTGAGTAGATTTCATGGAAAATTTTTGTTCATCTGGCCTGTTTTTTTTTTTTTTGTTCAGCTTTTCACTCATGAAACTGAGGTCTCATATTTAGTGCATGTTTTCCCCATCTTCTGAACATCCATCTGTAGTCCAACTTATGAAGCTGAGCCTTTGGCAACATAAATGACCTTGATGGTATTCATACTGATTAAAGGGCACATTTGGCAAGTTTTAATGTGAGCAGGGGAGATAGTTGGATTCCACAGCAGACGAACAATAATCTGCAGTTTAAAAGCACAGACAAGGACCCTGTGATCACCTGTTGTACTAGGGGCAAAAATAGAGGATGAATATAATTTACAAAAGAACAGGAAGAAAAAGAGGATGTAGCCACTGAACAGTCTGTGGACACTGAATGCAGTGCTCTCTCTTTTGGGGGGGTGCTGATAATGTGGACAAGGTGCTGTCAATCAACCAGTCATCCAAACAGGTGCCAATCCTTATTGTGGTATAGACTTTCTGGACACACATAAAATAAAACACATGCCAATCCTTATTGCGGTATAGACTTTCTGGACATGTAAAACAAACATGTGCCAATCCTTATAAATACTAACAATAATAAATACCACTTCTGCTCCACACATCAGAGATCTGGGTTTGGTCAGACAATAGGGAAAGATGGCTCTGTCTTTTATAGGCAACTGCAAGTTTATCATTTAATTCACCAACAAAAGAAAAAAAACAGTCTATAAAATTAAGGATTTCATCATACACACAAAAATAATTATTCCCAAACAAATAAACAAATAAAAAGTGCAACAAAAAAAAAAAGTTTCTCTACCCGGGTATGTATTTCAAAAATAAAAGCCCACTCCTGTAATCTGTGAGGAGTGCGAGTTCAGCAAGCCCGGGTTCCAATCATGTCACAGTGTGTGCCTTTTATTCTGTGGGACCACTTTGCCATCCAAAAAAGCACTTTGTCAGGATCAATTGGACCGCTCAACACGGAATTAAGTTCAATGTCTGTGTCAAACACTACTTTTAGGCTGTGAAAAGTTAAAGAACTGTCAAAATAAAAGAGTTTTCACTTGTGCAGAGAGGACAACAAAAAACCGCACATCTGTCATGGTGCACTCTTAAAAAAAAAAACAAAACGATGAACGCCAGTCTTATATTAACCAGATGTGACAAAGGAAGTGCCAACCCCTAAAAGAAGATTAAAATTAAAAATACGTCTTTTAATAAATGCATTTTCCAAAAATTGACATGAATAGTGTTGTATGACTAAGACTGGACACAAAAATCTGATTGTGGCACACTCCTGCTTCAGTGTCATTTAGTCTTTACACACGTCAGACCGTCACATCAGTGGCTTTGGAAAAGCCACCTGCCGCAACACAGAACTTCAAATAAACCAAGTAAACCAAAATAAAAGTGCAGTCCAAGAACAAGTATGAACTGATAGGCTTCGCCATATTTTCTTAGCCAGCAGAGATCTGTATAATATACAGAAGTACATATTTCATTTTAGAGTCATTTCCGCAGTATGTGGCTTGTGCATTCTGAAAGATCTCCAAAGTTCACAAAGTTCTCAAAGATGACTCAGTTCATTCATCAGTAACCTGACCTGAAGGTCATTAGAAGTATTGGGTCATACACATGGGGAGTATTGGGTCATACACGTGGGGAGTATTGGGTCATACACGTGGGGAGCATTGGGTCATACACGTGGGGAGCATTGGGTCATACACGTGGGGAGTATTGGGTCATACACGTGGGGAGTATTGGGTCATACATGTGGGGAGAATTGGGTCATACACGTGGGTTATAGCACACAAAAGAATGTAAATCTTCAGAAATGTAGCTGATTTACTGAGTGCGCACTTGAACTCAGACACGCACACACTTACTCAAAAAAAAATTATTCATTTATCATTCAATGATGTGCAGACAAGATGGTACAATTATAGATTTTTTTTTTATCCCCAGATTTATTTTTTTACGACACAGTACAATTTCAACAAAAGAAGTGAACTAGAGCGGAATGAATTTTGTCTTTCTTCAAAATATCTCAGCTGAACTATTACTGACTCCAGGTAATACAGCAAATGCAAAGTGAAACCTTTCTTTTTAAACTCCAAATAGCTGAAACATTTTCTTTCAAGAACCTTGTGAATTTTTATAAAGTCAATTTTACATCTTTCAGAACTAGCCTGCCATCACCACAGGAGACCCTACAGCTCTTACAGTAAGTATAGCCTTCAGTTAAACGCGTGTCCAGCGAAAATGGGAAATTTCAGCTGCCAAACACAGCCTTCATGTGTCACACTCACTTGAATTAAAGCCTTCTGTAGGTCACACTTACACATGTGTGTCTGAAGTGGTCTACAAAACTGGGAGCGGAGTATGAAAAAAAAGCTGACACACATTTACAGACTCTGAAGCCGCTCCTTTCTCTGTCCTTCCAAGTGGAATGCTCTTTCCTGCATAGTAACAGGCAGACTGTCACCACTGCCCATCAGATCAATTCACTGTTGAAAGATGTTAATACAGAAGCATTGATGGAAATGGATGCTCTAACTTGTCCAGACAGCAAGCACACCATTAAACATAAAAGGATCAATTGCTAAGGGAAAATGTTCAAGTCAGTTTCAACAGCAAGCATTCTTGATGGGCATTTTGTTGAGTTAGCATTAAGGACTGGAAGATGACTGGGTTGTGAGAACACAGGTTTTCTGACTGATGACAAATTTAGTGTTGGTTCCCTTGAACGGGAATTTTTGCTCCTGTAAGGAAACTGTCAGGACAATGAGGGAATTGAGTTTGCACATTTCCTCAGGGCACCATTGCATTTACACGTACACACACGCACACATACGCAGATACACGCAAACACACACACACACACACACACACACACACAACCCTGAAGGCACCATGCTGCCCCTCTGTAGGTTTTTAAATAAAAATAAACATTAGGTTAATAACAAGATGACTATTACTAATACTTGTAATGACAGACTAAGTGCTATGTATATGTAAAATATGCAAACACTTTACACATGGACAGTGCAGGGCTTAGTGAAACATATCAGACTGTCATGGCTGGCCAGACTGCACTGTTTTAGATGTTATGAAAATTTGTATTTTTAACACACGCTAATTGAGGTCCTCAGATTGTCAAAGAATTATTAAGACTGAGTTTGTTTATGATAAGAATTTATTATAACATTGGAAACACAAAGCAATACCAGATGAAAAATTCAACACAAAAATAGGACCACCAGTGGCAGGAAGAGCAGCAAATCACAGCTATTTTTCGAATCCCTTTGTTCTCAAAACCACCTTTATACCATTTTTCCACTATGATGTGTTCAGAAAGTACCATTCACATCATACACATACAGGTATTCAGCTATATTAATGCATAATTTATTAATGACATTAGCAAAAAAAAAAAAAAGACATGGAAAGTTATAATAATTTAATTACCCCCCTCCGGCTCCTGCTTATCTGCACTCCAAAAAAGCTACTTTAACCCAGCTATATACATAAGGTCTTTGGATTTTTAAACTGCACAGCCTAAAATCAGGGAAGCAGGCACAGTTAACATTTGGTGTGTACTGATACTAATGTAAAGGAGCAAAGGGATGTAAAAAGAAAAATAAGGAAGGCCTAAATTAAAAATTCTCCCACAGGGTGTATTTCTACCAAGGCTGTGGTTCTGCATGTGGATAATGTCACACAGATCACTTGGGATTACCCAGATACCCAGCGGTAAGTTTTGTCTTTGTAACAGATGCGTGTCAGAAACCATACACAAATGCAACAATGGCTAACTCTGAATTGTACAGCTGATCCGGACTCTTTTTTGGGCATCTTATATGAAAGACTGGCTCTCTTTCCCTTCAGTTTCAGCATGTATGGTCTCACGTCTACCATATACGCCCCTTAGCTACAAGTGACTATGCTCCACTCTGCTCCAGGAGAGGAAATATTTTCAATTCCCTGCGAGCATGTGACGCGTATGCTATATCCAGTTATGTGTAATGGCGTCTGCTTCTCTACCTTCTTTTCCTTCAGCCATGTGTTTCTCTAAAACAGCTCCAGTCAGGTGCCTTCCTGAGACACGCAGTGGTGTCTTTAACTGGAACCCTGCATCCTCAAATGTCGTTCCCCCCACCGCTCCTCCCTCCCTCCAGCCTGCCCCTACATCGGAATTAATGTGTGCCCACTTGTGCGGCCTTTCTGGTGCTTCCATTAAGAGCAGCTGAGGGCACTTCCTGTGCTTTTCGCATCCCCGCTCTGATAGTCTTTGTGCTCCTGTCATTGTATGTCCTTAGAAATTAATGTTCAGTCTGTGCTTTAAAAGCCACCTCATTATTTCTTGGAAGGAAATTATATAGGAACATAGGTTTTACTGGTTTGGGAACCGGCTCTACAGGAAATGGTGCGATCAGCCGAGTGCCTCACCCACAACAAGCTCCCTGAGCTGCACTCTATCTATAGTAAGCGGTCCTGGAACAGGGCTAGGCCAGGAAGATAGTGAGGGACCTCAATGGGCTCTTCTCTCTGATGCGGTCAGGGAAGCGCTTTCGCTCTCTAAAGGCCAACACAAAGAGAATGAGGAGGAACTTCTTCCAGCAGGCAGAACACCAAGGACCATTAACTAGACTTGTCCACACAACACACACACCATACACTCTTGCTAACACTAGAATCGTGGTGTAGCATATCTCATGTACATTTTCTCATTTCATTTGTACATAGACCTATGTATTATCTTGCACTTTAGGCCATGGACAGTCACACTGCTGCTGACACATACCTATCATTTCATACTCTCGGTTTAAATGCTGCATATTATACACTACACTGTATTTTTCTAATTTCACTTTAAAATTTTTATACTTCTATTTCTTAGTTTTTCTGTAAATTTAGCTCCTGTTATTTAAATTCTCACATTTCTATTTTATTTTATTTTTTTAGATTCTTACCAAACCAGAGCCGGTGGGTTTCAAACCAGAGGTCGTCGGAACTGGATGGAAGGATAAGCCGATTGAGCGAAGGACCAAAAACTTACCTTTTTACAATTCTACCTTCAATTACAGTTGTGTAAGCATTTCACTGCATGTTACACCATGTATGGTTATGTACATGACAAATAACATTTGAATTTGAAACACGATCTAAGACGGAGGGGATGTCTGAGCAGAGCAGACCTGGAGACGTGTCCGGTGGAGATCTCTGGCTAAAATAACAGTACTTGTCTATAGTAAATTTTCACAAATACTCAAGGACTACTGAAATAAACCAAATTCATTTATTGAAAATGTGAAGTGTTTTTAATTCTCTCATTCACAGAGGAATGAGCAATGTCTGACTCGCTAATTTCGTCCTTTAAAAGGAAGTGCACACCTTTGCTAAGCAGCTTTACTACAGAAGGAATATTACTCTAGAAAGGTAATACATTTTTAAGCTGAACCAAAAGCAGGCTCAAATATTAATGCGTTTAAAGGAAGAAATGTTCTCAGAAGTCATTAATGTCAACACATTGAAAACAGAAATAACATTTTAAATACAGAGAAACCATAAAAACGAAAGCAGTACAGCAACACAGTGTGTAGCTGATGTTTCATTTTAAAGCTCTGATGCATGTAATCAGATTACTCACATTCGTACAACGACTGTCGATTGTGCATGCATGGCTTGTTTTTGCTTGGCTTTTGCTTGGCTTTTGTTTAAGCAAATGTTTACATTGTTTATATCTTTAATCTGCTATAAATATTAAAGTGATACTGCGCAACAAGAAATACTTTATGTTTAGATTGGTACACTTTTCAAAGTGTGATAAAGCATACAATTTTTCACAATTTTTCAGCATGCTCTTTTCTCTGGCTTACCAGCACATTCCATCTCTCGTCTGCAGTACATTCAGAAGTCTGCTGCCAGACTATTAACTTCCATTAAAAAATCTGCTCATATCACCCCTATTCTATTTAATCTTCACTGGTTGCCTGTATCTATTCATGTACAATACAAAATTCTTCTGTTCACCTTTAAGGCACTAAAAGGTTTGGCTCCCTCCTATCTTTCCAGTCTAGTCTCTTCTTACATTTCTTCGTGCTCGCTCCAGTCATCTAGTTCAGAACTTCCTTCTGTACCCAGGTTCCACCTATCTTCAATGGGAGGCAGGTCCTTCTCTGTCATGGCACCTAAACTTTGGAACTCGCTTCCGCTGGCACTCAGAACAATCACCTCCATCAGTGAATTTAAATCAAAACTGAAAACATATCTGTTTAATCAATACTATCACTGAATTGCATTGTGTCTTGTCCTATTTGTTTTAATTTGTTATATGCAATTGCATTATTATTATTGTTATTTTTGTGTAAATGTCCGATGTCCACTGAAATTGTGTCTTTATATATGTCTTTATATGTGTATTTCTTGCTTGCTGTACCATGTAAAGCATCCTTGAGCCTAGGAAAGGTGCTATATAAATTAAACATATTATTATTATTTGTGATCTTGTATTTTTTGTGCATCCTTCAGCATAGACTGTCTTTCCAATGCAATGGGTAGTTTTACTTGTAGGACGTTTGCAATTGTAGTGATGTAGGAGGACAGGATTGGTGTTTTGAAGGGGCACATTAGCAAGCTGCCAATAGTTAGCCAGCCTGAGTGATTTTTAGCTTCGGCTCATTCAGAGCCTTGCAATTCGCAATTGATGATGGACCCCCACCTTCTCCAACTGCTTCTGGTTCGGTGCCAGTGCCAACAGCTCTACCCTGGGAATCCTGAGTTTTGAGCATACAGACTGGATACTAAAGTTTAAAGTATTCCCCATGTCCTTGTCCTGTGCTGGGGCTGAAAAACACCAGTCCTGTCCCACTTGTGTCCTCGTTTTGACAGTACTGCTCTTAACTTGGGGCATGTAAATAAAAAGGCCCATAAAAACAGTGGCATGATTCTTAAGGTAGATTGTGAAAATAGAGTTTGCAGTGTTACTTGCATCTAAATTTGCAGATTTGTCCCAAAGCACATTATTTCTGATGTTCTGTGTATTTTGTCAGCTAAACATGTCTAAACTCGTACATTGTGCCAGTTGTAGTGTTATATCATATGAATTATGAGCCAATAAAATGTTTGAAATCTTTCACAAAAATTAAATTTTTAGTGTTCTTTGTAATGCCATACTGTAACTAATCACAACACTAAGGAGAAAGAGATAGATTCTTACACAGAGCAGAATTTATTGAAAAGAGCAAATTTAAGAAAGTTCAATGTCATTCTTGTTGCCAAGTGCATGTTTTACACTGTGGTTTCAGGTGTGTCTCCCTGATCTGGATGGGAGACACTCGGGCGAGCCTCACACGTACCGTTTGCAGTTCTGTATGGCAAGTTTGAAGCCACCTGCTAACGATGTACTTCTGCAAGTGGGCCAAGGACCAGTAGGCAATAAAGGACGTTTTTCTTGCCATGCAGCTGGTTGCTTTTGCTAGTGCACCTGTAACTGTAAAGGAAAATGACAAAAAGTTGTAAAATAACAGCAAATGCACTCTGGCAGTCTTGTCAAACATGCTAATGTATACGCAGTACATGTACCATTAATGGCTCAAAAGCAGATACGTATGCCAAATAATATTCATAAAAGAATTTTTTATAAATCGTTTCCTGAAGAAATGCTCACCCGGGCCAGAGGGAGTTTAATGTTGACAGTGTGGCCTGGCCAGAGTGTATTATTGTCGGCATGGTGACATGCCAGGAGCTGCTTGTTCCTGAAACACATCACTCACAATAATGTACAAATACAATTTCACAGAGAACTAAGCTCTTATGCTGTTTCCTACTATACAAACCTCTCTGAATTTCCCCTACTTAACCTAGCCCTCTGTGTGCCGTGTCTGGTAATGCTTTCTCTCCTAATTCATTTTGATTGAAACATCCATGATCATGTGGAGACAATGAACAGCCATTATTACTACACTGGTGCTTTCTTTCTACAATCCTATTAATTCATAAGGATTAATGAGATACATGTAAATTATGGGTATTTGAACAACTCAAGGGTGGCACGGTGGCGTGGTGGTTAGCACTGTTGCCGTGCACCTCCTGGCCTGGGGTTCAATTCCCGCCTTGGGTCTGTGTGCGTGGAGTTTGCATGTTCTCCCTGTGTTTGGTGGGTTTTCTCTGGGTGCTCTGGTTTCCTCCCAAAGACATGCAGGTTAGGTTGATTGGTGGGTCCAAATTGCCTGTGGTGGGTTGGTGTCCTGTGCTCTGGGATGGGCTCTAGGTTTCCCCATGACCCTCACCAGGAATAAGCGGTTAAGATAATGGATGGATGAACGACTCAAACATTTTCAATGCAAGAACATTTAACACAGAGACAGATAAAGACACAGAAAGTGTGAGTGGTGCAGCAGTAACGTGTGTAAACATACCCCGATTATGAGCAATCCCATTCACTGACATCCTGTGGACTTCTGAACTGCCTCTCATATGCCCTCCTGGCTGCTGCTGGCAGGATTTCTGCCCATGTTTGCATCTTTCTTGTTTCAAAATATAGTTCAGAGCTGCCTCATCAAAGGCATCACACTGACAATACAGAAAAAGGAGTTACAGGGACGAGGTCAGATAAACGAAAGGTGCAAGTAAGATGAATATAAGGACAAAGCTAATTCTCACTACTTTTGTCTGTAGTCCATGATGTTTCGCCCCTTCATAGGTCTGGGGTTTCTTGGTCTTAGTTTGCATCAATTTTGGGAATTTTATCCATCTCTGAGAGTATGCCTCCTCAGGATGGAACTGGAAGATCTTGAGAGAGAATATATTACCAAACCATTTTATGCCTAATATGATTAATAAAATCCAATCTAATTACCAAACTAAATTCCAAACATACTGTAATTTCGGTACAATGATGTAGCTCATGTAGCAGAAAATTTGCTGCAACAATATGTGTCCAAAATATGTCATTTAACTTATAATAACCACAGCCTTCATGTAGCACACATACAATTACGCAGAGTAAGACTGAGGTTTTCATTAGGCCATGTGATACCAAAGGTGCACGTAATTAAAGTGGTACCAAACGCATCCAGAATTTCCTACAAATTTTAAATACTTTTAAATGCTTGTTGTTACTATAGTTAGGAGTCAATGCTAATTAATTATATGACTACGTACATTCTCATTGTATTCATGTCGTTTAGTATTTCCCTCCATAGTGGGTTTCACGGGGCACTCTGTGCTTCGGAACTATGGCAGCTCTGTATCTCAGGTACCAATGCCTTTTCCGGCCATCTTTCACAAGATCGTATAACACTTTTTAAAATTTTATTTTTATTTTTTAGTAAATATTGAAACAACAAAAAATAAGTGCCAAGAACTTACCTCACAATTTACAAGTGTTTGGAACCTTCTGGAATTAATGTTTATACAGGTAACTATAGCAATCTGTTGTTCAGTCTGAATGCAGGTTTGGAAAATATCTGGTATCTGCTTGATTGAAAATAATTTATTGACATAGGACATTACAATGAAAGAGTTTAATATGTCTCCTTCAATAATGAAATGGACAGAATACCCCTCAATAATTCCTGATTTACAAAACACACACACACACACACACACATATACACACACACACACACACACACACAATCTTAAAAGATTTTACTAACAGCTATCACCTTTAACCCCCCCCCTGTAACTCCATTAAAATGCTTCAGTTTAAACACCAGCTTGTGCAAGCAGACACTAAGTAAAGTGCCAGTCAGCTGGCAATCACAGGGCAGTGAGCAGATGAGTTTATATCTAAACTTAACTTCCCCAATCCATAAGACTCATAAACTCTCTGGGACTGGACTGATGGACAAATCTCTTTCACACTTCACTCACCAACACAGCACTGTGGTACTTTATGACGTCTTACACAGCTCATCAAACTGTACACTTTACGTAGTAATGTCTATGCTGCTCTCTCTGTTGTGTTTACTTCCTGTTGTGTGCACTAGTAGTAGTTTTGTGTTGTTCTTTGTGTTGTTTTATGTAGCACCTGGTGTCCTGGGGGAATGTTGTTTTGTTTCACTATGTATTGTAGCAACTGTATACAGCTGAAATGACAATAACACCATTATCCTATCCTATGCTATCCTATCCTATCCTATCCTATGCTAATTTACGTAGCTCATTGCTGCTGCACATGTCAGTGTAGTCACCTCTGTTGTTCTTTTATGTGACTGCTAGTGATTCTGTTATGACTAACCCGGGCACCATTTGAATGGGCTGTCTTGTTAGAGTCGCTGACACCTAGTGTACCCCCATAGATGAGTCCTTTGACCAAGGGTCCTACAAGCCTACAGAGATATACTCCTACATCAGGAACACAGACAGTTGTCATTTATGCAATGTTAGCATGCCCAGGGGGTTGGGCAGCCAGTTAACTTTGGACCCCCAGAGGTTTTTGTATCTCCACACTATGGAATTCTTAGTTCCTCTCGTCTGTTGTCACCTGTTTTTAACTTCACTTTACTATTATCATTCCATCCTTTGTTAAATTCCTTTTTATAACTGTAGTTCATTCCTGAAAACCGCCTTGAGGCAAAAAAAAACACTGTTAATTAATTAATCGATTAACAAAATTAATTGAATTTCATAGTAAATAGCATAGTTTTGCTGTGAAATCAGAGTGAAGACATAGAGTGCATGGATCTGAGTGTTCTTGGTGAACTCAAAAACAGAGAAATCTGAAGCACCATTAAAACTGTTTATCTAAAATCCCCACGTTAGGTAAACATAAGATGCTTAACATTCTGGCCATTTAGTAACTATGTCCACTCTTTCAGTACCCACCTATCCATACGCATCTTAGTGCACCTGCTGCATCTCTTGAAAAATGGACAATTTAGCAGATCAAACTTTGACGATTTCCAGGTGTGCTGCCACCAGATCAATAAAAATGACTCAGTTTTGACTGTACGCATGAGAGTGTGGTGTTTAGAATTGTTCATTAAACATGACATTTCCAGGGTGGCCAAGTGGACCAGGAGTAAGGAGTATCTCTATCCTGAAGCATCTGAAATCCACCATCAGTCAGGACATGATGAAGACCACAATGTCAATCTTCATCTACTGTATTGTGAGTAACAGTGGCATCAATATCCAGAACATTTCCTTGCACCTGCTTCCCCTCACTACAATGTCATCTTGTGTGTACTCCAGTAATGAAATAAAAGTGCAGTACTGTACAACACTTTGCAATGCAGCAATTAGGAAAATAAACAGTGTTGCATTTGCATTTGTGATTAGTTTGTAAAATGTAACTGAGAAGTAAAGATACAGTACTTGTATTTGCATTGTACATATCAGTATATAACTGGTTTGTAAAAAACATAACAAAAAATCAATAATGTGTTTTCATGCATGAATTTCATTTTACAACATTGGACAGATTTGATTGTAGTCTTTTATTTTGTAAGACATATGTGTGGTTTTGTATTTTGTGTGAATATGATTACTTTTTGTCCCAAGGAATTGAAATGGAGAGGCAAGTCCAATTGGAAATTTTTAATAGCAAACAATAGTTTAATAGCAAAATAGTTTCACAGATATGCTACCTGCAGCTGAGAAATATTGCTAGACTTCGCCGTTTTCTTAATGCGGAAGATACAGAG
>JABJVR010047121.1:0-23368 GCA_025773905.1 Chitala chitala
GGAATGAAGGATCTGCGGTAGCGCTCCCTGCTACACTGAGGGTGTACCAGTCGCCCGCTGAAGGTGCTGCACAGGGCTTGCTAATTAGGTGCTGTGACAGTATGTTACACTTGGCCCCACAGTGGTTAGCACTGTTGCCGCACATGTTCTCCCTGTGCTTGCAGGGGTTTGCTCTGGATTTTCTGATTTCCCCAGACAGACCAAAGATATTCTGCTTGGATGAATTAGATTTTCTTGAAATGCCCATAGTATGCATGCCCTGCTATGGGTTGGCACCCTGTCCAAGGTGTCCCCTGTCTTATGCCCTACTGCCTACTCTATGTGGAGAGGGTGTCCATTGTACCGCTTGTCTCCCCTTGACTGCAATGGAACACTTGTTTGGTGAAGTGGATACTATGTAAGTGGATAAATCCTTTTACTGAATAAAACATACCACACTGGTGACGCCTAGTTTTAAATGTAGTCCCTAACAAGAGGCTAGCATGACATCACTTCCTTCACTTGCTAGTTCCCAGATTTTATAGCAGTGGTAATCATTGTCATGAGAAGCCCACCCATCATGCTGATTTGTAGCTGTTCACCCATATCTGCCTGGTGGCTCAGTGGGTAGGGCACCAGGCTGGGGTGCAGAAGTCCCTCACCTTGAATCACAGACCTGGGACCAGGTGTGTTCTTGTGCAAGATGCTCTACCCTAGCTCCCCGGGTGCTGAAATAAAATGGGTGCCCACTGCTCCCCCCAGGGGGATGGGTAAAATGCAGAGAACAAATTCCTTGTATGCCTCCCACATAGAACCAGCTTTCCCATTCCTTTACCTAAGGCCAGCCTCTAAGATTCTATTGTTGTTTTTTTATCTCCTAGTACTGAATAGTCACAGTAAGCAAGTTTTTTTTTTCAGTAACGATGCTTAGCACGCTAAACAAAAGATTGTAATATTAGCAATTTGTCAGTGCACTGTTTATAAAACAGTTAGAACACAATGAAAGACCTCAAGAAACTTTGGCTTAGAGCAGTTATTTATGAGATTTTTAAAAAGATTAAACAACTTTAAATGATTGACAGAAAACACAAACCTACACATAAAACAAGAGAATATGTCACACATATTATATGAAGAAGCCTCTATTATGTCTGTTGGTGTCACACCCTTCACCTGTCTGTTCCTGTTTTCTACAACTAGGTGTCCCTCCTGTTCCTATACTTATCCTCATGCACATTCATTTATTGTTTTATCGTCTACACCTGTCTTCTGCTTACTTTGCTGTTTATTTAAACCCTATCTCTTATTCAGTTCCCTGCCAGTTATTGTAACTTGAGGTCCTTTGTTATATTTGAAACACAGAATACTATGAATAAATACCACAGTTGAATATTCCTTTAATGCCACATCAATCTTTCAAAATTATCTAGAATACCAAGATTACCCAGCCATATTATATTCCATGACCAAACGCTGAAGCCTGGTCAAATGTTGTAAGGTGGTATGAAATTTCACTTACCTTCTTCCCAGGGATGTCAGTAATTATCTTCCTACTGGTTCTTTACAAAGTAGTTCAAATTCAAAGTGTACATGACATGTTCCCCAATCCACGTAATAAAATGGACGTTATTTCTTTCACCTGTCAAGTACAAACAAGACAACAAATCAGTGAATCAGGGCACAAATACAATATGATATTAAAATACAAATACAAGTCTAACTTGTTTTCAGATGTGGTTTACAATAAATATTAAAACTTAAGTGCTGCATTGGAATAGTATAACAAACATGTGAATGGAGAAAGTACATACTGTAT
Organism: Chitala chitala; assembly: GCA_025773905.1. Taxonomy (NCBI): domain Eukaryota; kingdom Metazoa; phylum Chordata; class Actinopteri; order Osteoglossiformes; family Notopteridae; genus Chitala; species Chitala chitala. The sequence goes on from JABJVR010047121.1 coordinate 1,796, forward strand.
ACCTTATCTGATACAGGAAAATAGCTGTTTTGTTAATTGTACAGGTGTGGTGTACATTTAAAAAATAATAATTCTCATCATCTTTAAGTTTCTCATCACCAATTCAAGGAAAGATTAAATTTTGAATTACAAGACAGTGCAGGGGAAAAACAAAACAGCAATCTTCCTGATTTTCATGGTGCAGGGGACATTCTTGTGAAAAAGAAGTTTACTTCTCCTTAAAAGTGGCAACAGGAAGCAACTGTGCTTCATGAGAAAATGTTCATGTGATTGTACTAGATAAGCGTCACAATAGTTTTTCTTCCTATGCTTGTGTATAAAGATCGAAAAAAGTACCCTATAAATGCCATCACTGAGCTCTCTGGTGGAGTGCAAAATTAATTAAGGGAAAAATAATGCTGTACAACAGTTTGTTCATGCATGCTCACCATTGTGTGTGTGTGTGTGCGTGAGAGAGAGTGTGTTTGTGTGTGTGTGTGTGTGTGTGTGTGTGGGTGAGAGAGAGAGAGTGTGTGTGCGTGTGTGTGTGAGAGAGAGAGAGAGTGTGTGTGTGTGTGTGTGTGTGTGTGTGTGTGTGTGCATATGTGAGAGAGAAAGAGAGGGAGAGAGAGTGTGAGTGAGTGTGTGTGTGTGTGTATGTGTGTGTGTGTGTGTGTGTGCTGGCATCCTATCTGGGGCTTTACTAACCTAGTGTCATGCAATGGTTGGGATTGGGTCCAGGAGCCCCACCACACTACATTGGATAAGTGGTTTGAAAATAGAAAATAATTGAATGAATGATCATAAAATTAATTCTGAATATTGATTGTTGAAGTTCATTAGCCAATAAGTCATAAAATAAAAGTTCAATATGAGATTTTCTAAAAAATGTGACTTGTTGGAATTATTTAGAATCCAACACAGACTGAGACCAAAGCACACTTCCTTATTAACATTCACTACCAGAGGACCAAATTTTAAAACTGAAACTAAATGAAGTGTTATTCTATTTTAAGTGTGATTTAACACCTCACTTCATGGTGAGGCACTATAACAGCTGATACTTCAGTGGTTGGTGTAGATCCTTCCGTCGTGCAACTATTTGTCTGCAATTTTGTCTGTTTCAGTAGTTTTGACAGCATGTAATCCGAGTTGACAATAGCATAATTTACACTGTTAGAGTTGTTTGTCTGTAATAAATCTACAAATTCACACTATTCTGGCATACAGTAGCACCTTGGTTGAACCACTTAGTCATTCACAGAAAATTGTGCGGTCTGCAAAAATGAAACCATTACAATACTTTGTTTTTCACAAATGATTTGAGAATATTAAATATCAACACATATTTCTCTGTGACTATAAAAGATGTTCAAATCAAAATTAATTTTGTTACAGTGACAAAATGCACAAGTTGCATACCTTAAAGGAAGTTCACAAAACGTACATTCATACGTGTTTAATGCTTTGTTTCAAATAAAAAGCTTGAACTTCAGTTTTTAACAGATAGCATATTCTGAAAAGAAGCATGAATATACTTGAGAGTATATAACAGATTGATAACTACTCACCTGGTTGGAATGTATTTGCAGTCTTAATGCAATATAAAAGATCAGTTGAATTGAGTTGCCATGTAGCCAAGCAAACACCACACAGACAACTGTCACTTCCCTTGTAAGGCATGTAGAGACAAAAGGCTGTATTAATAGACAGAGCATGACCATATAATTGTAACACATGCATATTTCTGACGCACCCACATAAAAAGTTGTGCATTTTTTTTAAAGTAAAGCTTAATGCATTTGGTCAATAGTGCAACTGCAGGCTCTATGCTTTCTGATTTGTGGATGTTGGTGCAAAGGTATTTTCCCCATATTGTATGTAAAAATGCAGGGACATGTACACATAGATACCAACATTTGTACAATTATACATAAAAGTGCCCTAAAGGGTAGAACTGTATCAATGCAAATTTTCTAAGTGGATTTAGAACTGGAAATCGAAAAAAATGAAAATGCATTAAAGGTTAACTTTCTGAATGTACCATACACTGTCTACACATCACACTTCCTGATGTGAGTAGTACTTTCTCACTGCTTATTCTGAATAGGGTCGCAGGAGGCCCGGAGCTTATCCTGGACTGGACCTGGTCAAAGGCACACACACACACACACACACACACACACACACACCCCTTTACAAAGTCCAGTTGAGAGTCCCCAATCTTGCTAAACTGCATGTGGTTGGACTGTTTGGAGAACTCCAACCCCAACATCCCCACCACACACACACACACACAAACACACACACACACACACACACACGGAGAACATGTAAACTCCAAACTCCACATGAACAATGCAATGACTGTAATGCAGTGAAACTTTGAGTATTACAGATATGACATACATTTTACACATTTGTCAACCATTTGAAATTAATTGTAAGAATATTTAATTATTTTATTGATTCCATATCACAATGAACCTTTATAAGAAGTTCTGTGATCTCTGCCCAGCTGCCATCTTTTATCAACATTTTCAGTAAGCGCATGGCCGCTTGCAAGCTAAATATGTGAACTGAACTGGCTACTGTGCGATTTTAATATCTGGACCTTAAGTGCCATCTTCTGGATGTACTGAGGACTGAACTACATTTGGGCTATACTGGAGGCTGCATGAGTGTTGCAGGCCTAAGAAAACAATTATATCCTGAAGATGTTTCCATGAACTACAATTCTATTATAAGTATAGGACAAATACAAAATTCTGACATTCCATTCCACCCATTCTTTCATCTGTACAAACATAAACAGTCAACATTTTACTATATAAATTGTGATCATAAAATATAATGAATTATACTATGCATTTGGAAAATACTAGATTGTTTTTGGTCAGGAGATGTCACGTGGGTCTGCATTCATTTTTGTGGAACTGCAAATGTACTTCCAGCAGCCTATCAACAATTCTGTATTGTGTACGTATCCAATTCAATTCAACTCAGAGGCTTTATTGGCATGACTAAATTTACAAGGTGTGCCATTAGTGTGCTTATTTTGTTCAACATTTTAAATCAGAGATAGACTAATAATAAAGGTAATTAAAGAGACTTGCTACTTCCAGTGATGAACTTGTTCTATTTTTATAGGGATAGTTGTTTTTCAAACCACATTGAAACATTATTAAATGCTAATCATAATTAATTCCTTTTAAAAAATTTACTGTGGAATGTTATTTCAATTAGATTTTACCTATTAGTGTTGGTATGTGTGTGATAAGCCACTTCAAGGCATATGGTTGTGCGAAAATAATCAGCTCCAGTTTGGTTAATGCTTCATGCCCACTAGACATTATTTTCAATCAACCATGCACACTGTCTTGGTTTATTGCTTACTTATAACCTAGTCTACAAAACATATTAAATTGTTTAAAGTTGTACTTCATGTGTTGCAAAGCATCCATCTGAAGATTATTTGCTTGGCGTGTTGACTGCAGGTTATTTACCTCCACAGCCCGCTGTCCAAATAAAAAATGCGATTGAACCTGACTGTTACCAGCTCTTAAAATCAGTATCGGTAACATAAGGGGATCATTTAATCAACGTAACCCATGTAATGTTTGTGCTATTAAAAGACAGACACAGGCCAGTTATGTCCAGTTACAACAATGGTTGATGACATCACATAGTTCAGTGAAATCTACAATTATCACATTTACAGAAAGCATAGCAAGCACAGGTCAAAAGAGTTATGATTAAAACCATGTCAAAGGAACCATGAATGGTTACATACGTTAATGGAAAATAATTTTAGTAATATTTTTTGGCCGCAACAGTGTAACTCAGGGCCCCATAAATCACCTAGTTAACATACATTCCAGGATCCACAAATAACACAGGAGGTACACTGTCATGGAGATACACTGTCATGGAGATACACTGTCATGGAGGTACACTGTCATGTCAGTTCAATGTTCCAGATAAACTTAATGAACCTGACACCATTTTTCTGAAATCGCACATTCTTGCACCAGTCCAATGGGAAATTTGGGATACCATTCAGAAAGCATCTGGTAAGGATCCTAAACCAACAGGAGCTCCACTTGGTAAGATGTATGTACACACGTACCTCAACTTAAAGGGTGAATACACACATCATCAGGTTCAGGACATCCACGTGTCATACATCAATACGCTTACAGTTCTTCCTAGTATTTCTAATTCAGCTTTGTACAAGATTTGCATATAACAACATGAACATATGCATTCTACATCAGTGGGGGGCAATGTACTGTATTCATGAACTGTTTCAAGGGGGTCTCAGGCCAAAGCTGGCCCTGATTGTGGAAACATCTTCAACAGTCAGTCAGTCATCTTCTATAGTGCTTATTCCGGGTGAGGGTCACGGGGAAGCCTGGAGCCCATCCCAGAACACATAGGGTGCAGGGCAGGGGACACCCAGGGCAGGGTGCCAACCCACCACAGGGCGCGCATGCGCACATGCACACACACACACACTATGGGCAATTTGGACACGTCAATCAACCCACATGTCTTTACACTGTGGGAGGAAACCGGAAAACCTGGAGAAAACCCACCAAGCACAAGGAGAACATGCAAACTCCACGCACACAGACCCAAGGTGGGATTCGAACCCCAGGCCTATATATATGAATTTGTTGTTGTGCTGGTATATTATATTTATTATATAATAGTGTAGCGCAGCCGGGAAGGGGCGATTATGCACCTTCCCGGCACCACTTGTAAAATAGTTGTGTCCCACCCTGGGTGTGTCTGAGAGCGTGAATGTTCCCCGTTTCCCGAGTGTGTGTGTTCTGGCGATTGGTTTATTGTTGTCCGAGTCCTTTTAAGGGCTTTAATAAAAGAACAGCAACTTTACTCAACTCGCCAGTGTCTTGTTAATAATGGCTAGCTCTGATCGCCGCTACAATAACACATCAATATAAATATAAGTTAAGAACACATCCGGACACGTAACTATAGCGTTCAGGTCCACAAGTAATACATTTCTGGTGGTTGCTAATGGTTTTGGGGGAAATAATGTTTTTGGCTTATTATGAGACACGTCACTGGGACATTTTTTTTACTCTTCCAGCAGTCAACAGTAACTGAATACACTGTAGTTTTTAAATTATGTTTCAACATTTCGTATTCAAAGCGGAGTTTTTTCTTAAATGTCTAGAGATTTACAGTTGCTTGAGTTTTGAGACATACTCGGAAAACGCAATTTTGCTTTGGCCGGACCGTGACAGCTCCGCATAGCTACTACTGACGTGTAGGTTTCCGTGTTGGGCGGATCTTGCACTTTCAGGAAACTGGAAAAAAAAGCAAGCAGCATACATCTGACAAGAAAACCTGTCGGATTGCATAATTATCGGTCTGTGTTTAATGGTTGTGAATTTTTAGAGTTTGGATAAATACCATAATGCAGTCTGGTGCTTACGGGGCCTCGCTGGCGGGCGGCGCTTTCGACTTGGCTGATTTTCTGAAAAAGCCTCAAACTATATTGCGCATACTGAGTTGGGTGAGTACAAGCCTGTAAAAAGTTATGATGGAAGAGTGCAAGTTTAAAGGTAATAAATGTAGGCCTGAGTTTTCGTTCAGCCTAAAACGTGCGGTATATTTTTGACTAACTGTGAGATCAACCAGGAACATCTGAAACTCCTTAAAATGTAATAAATTCGCATGCTAGTATTTAGTTAGTATTTTTGAAGGTACGCTATAAAGCAGGTGAATTTGCGTTACTGTGTCTGTAGGCAGTTTTTTTTTTTCCCCATCCAACATTATAATTAAAGACGGGTACTGCGTTCAGTGCCTACGCATATGGTCCAGTCCAGTACATTAGATTCAGTCCAAAAGTAGAAGTACATGACTCAGCTAACCCCGCAAATTAATGAAAACCCGCGGTGCACTTATCATTGTTAAAGTAGTAATGCATGTCTAACTAAAGTTACTTTGTCGATGTAATCCAGTGTGTTGCAATATAGTTTGACTGCGCATTTTGGAAAACCCCATAAATCCAGGTGCGCGTTCCTTGTACAAAACGTCTGCCCTTTATACTGGTGAATCAAGAACTCCAGGTCTAGTCACAAAGACACCTTCTCATCTCCAGCACGCCGTTACCAAAGTGAAACCAAAAAGAGGACCCATTCTTTTGACCGCGAATTCCCCTTCTTAAATCTTTTAAAACGCATTATGAGATACGTGAGCTGTGATCGTGTGCTTATGGTTCTTTACATCTGTCTTACGTTTTGGTTTAGGAACATTCATAGTGTGAGATGCAGTGAGTGACCACAGTGCAAGACGTGCTTGGTGGTGTTTCAGGTTCAACTGAACTGATTTAGAAGAAGGAATGGAGCTTTGAACTTGCCTCTTTTATGAGAAAGATATAGCCCGGAATGCCTAATCACTTGCTAGTCATGTGATAAGCGGTGTGGTTGGCCGTTGACATTTGTGAAATGCGTGGAAGACTGACTCTCATTTATTGCAATTATCATCAAAGCCCTTTGCTATTCATGTGTGCTTATGGTACACTACTGTTAGGCCTGGTCTTTGTTGCCTAAGTGCTGTGTGACAGGTGATTCTTTGTGGCAATTGGTTGGAAAGAGGACTGGGGGATAATTATTAGTTCATGTATGAAATTTATGTACATTTTTTTTAAATACTCCATATTACTTTTGCTTTGTCTGCTAACCTGTGTAAGGTGACTGTCAGTACCTTATTCTAACTATGTTGTTGTGTTTCAGATCTTTGCCATTGTGGTTTTCGCAACCATTATAGGAGAGGGCTATACCAATACATCTACTCAGTTTAGTACCAGTTGTATGTACAATGGCAATGATGGAGCCTGCAACTACGCAGTAGGCATTGGTGTGATTGCCTTCCTGGCTTGTGTGATCTTCCTGATCCTGGACGCCTACTTCCCTCAGATCAGCAATGCTAAAGACAGGAAGTACATTGTCCTGGGAGACTTGATGTTCTCAGGTGAGCTTTTTGTCCAGACCTTTGTTCCCTCTCTAACTACCCTCTTGATGTGCTACTAGTGTCTAAAACAATTTGGAGAAATAGCCTGAGTTTGTGTGCGTGCATGTGTTTGGAACTGTTTCAAGTGTCAAGGGCCTGGGTGGAAGTTCTCAATTTACAGAAGGATGTTTGATTGACCGTCACTTAGATGTCCCGTGTAACTCTTAACAGGACTGTGGACCTTGCTGTGGTTTGTCTGCTTCTGCTATCTAGCCAATCAATGGGCAAAAACCACCAGCGTGGCCAACATCATTGTTGATGCTGCCCGGGCAGCTGTGGCTTTTTCATTCTTTTCCACAGTCAGTTGGGTAAGATCCCGTTCTGTCTCACTGTACAATAATATTTTTAGTGTCATTAAAAAATGTGTACTTTTTGTAAGTTAAAATTTTTTGCTATTTGTAATGGTTTTTTTTTTTATGTAAATCTTGTTTTTGTAGCTTTCCGGCTGATGTTTAGACTTAGTTTTATAATCAGTTAAACACATTTTAAGCATGATACGGTACAATTAAGATGGGTACAAGTCATTAGTTACTGGTAGTTTATTCTTTCAATACTTTGGCTGTATCTTTTAAACAATTGTCTCAGAACCTGCTCAACACAGAAAGAGAATTTTAACACAAAACCACTGCAGGTAGAACATGATTAAAATACTAATAAAGCTAGCCCCTAACTTACAATGCATTAAAATTAACAGCCTTTCCCTTTAGAGCAGGCCAGTAAATTAATTATTTTTACATTGAGTAGTGACATTTGGTCCTAATAGCTAACTACCTATGTTGCGTGTGCATGTAACATCAGCTTATATACAAAGCTGTTGTCTTACTATATCCTAATTTTTTTTTTTGTGCAAATTGGCTGTTGAGGGGATTAATGTAAAGAGGAAGCAAAAGGCAGCATGTTTAGAAAACAATAATGCAGTGTTTTTATTGTGAAAGTGAATAATAACCAAGTGCATAAGAAGAATGTGCTTCTTTATATGTGCATACTGAAAACTGTAAATGCTGTGTATTATACTTAAATGCATATTGCACACAGCTTGACATAATTGTGCCCAGAGGCGTTTTGAAAAAGCCTTAGGTTCGGGCTTTATGTAAGGCATCTATTATGAATGAAGACAAGGCTGTTGTTTGCTTTTCATGAGACACACTTTTCAAGACCATTCAAAAGAACCCGGTTCAGCACTTTCTCACTGACTCCAGACGATTAAGAGCATATTTTAGGCTGTGGTTGTTTTTTTGTTTTTATAATTTTATAAATACTTTTATAAATATAAGTTTTGGTAACAAATTTTCTAACAACATAAAGTAATTTATTAGCATATTTTGTTCGATATTTTTTTTTATTTCTTTGTTTAGGTGTAATTCATTTCAGTAATTTAAAATAATGAGAACAAAAGGCATATTTAGGTTCCAGTTTTAATGGAAATGGTGGTTACAAAATAAAGAAATTTTGAATTTAACATGTGCAGAGATCCACCAGCTGTGAGCGGACACAGAAGCAGACGAATCACCTATTTTATTAAAGGGATACGTGTTTAAAGGAAAGATTAGTGGATGGAAACACTCAGTGTGTCTTGTGCCGTCCATTGCTTCGTTTCTGACACATTATACAGTATTATTGGCAAGTGCGTGGAGTTTTTATTTTATTGTCATTATTTATTTGAGACAATCCATAAATAAGTGAAACTCCAAAGTACCAAAAATGTGAAAGACTAGGGATTTGTCTTTGAAGTGTTATTGTTTCTTATTTTGTGAATTTAGTAATTAAAAAAATTCAGTTCTAGGTTTTTGAATAAGATAAACATAAATGAATGGTTGTAAAATAGGCTAGAAGTTGCAGAATGGTATAAAGCTACCGTTACGTGTATGACTTAAAACAATAAGAGCATTTCTGGTTTGCGTGTGAAGCTGACTTCTGACTTTATCATGGGAACAGAGGCCTGTTTTTTGTGAGTGATGTTAGTCTGCACAGGTCCAGGGTTACTATTCTGACTGAGGCGTGGCAGAATAAGAATATGTTCTGAGGAAAATGTCAGTGGGGAAACACTCACTACTCTGAACTCTTTCTTTAAACAGGGATTGCTGGTCTTTTTTGCATTGGGAAGGTATCGCCAAGGAGTGACAGAGTTTGGTGAGACCTACAATGACCCAGCCCATGATCACACCACTCCTTACCCACCCTATGCCACCACTGTCCCTCAAGGATATCAACAGTCTCCATTCAATTCTGACACTCAAGGTCAAGGAGAGGGAACCTACCAGCCCCCTGCTTATTAGAGCAAGGTGGTGGTGGTGGTGGTGATGATGATGATGCAGGGATTTGTGTATCACAGCTCAGCAGTGACACACTGCACTCTCCCTGTCAAAGCCAATTACAATTGTTTTTCTGTATAGTAACATAGTGAGTGATGGTCTGGAGGCATTATTTAATTGGCCTGAGGATGGATGGATGAAGATGGAGGGGGATGGTAATTTGGGCCTTTCAGTTGGGTGGGACAGAACTGAAGAACTTTAAACAACAAGCTGTAAGATATTGACAGTGACGCTGATCCTAGAGATTTAGTCTGTGTGCCAAATTTGTGTTGACTGTGTATGTATAAATGGTAAAAGCCCTTAAGACTCTGTGATGGGTGCTGCAATAACTGCAGTTGCAGCTTTTTAACTTAAGTGCAGCTCTGCAAAATGCTTTAAATGGCACAAAATTGAGGTTTGCTGTTGGCGGTGACATGCTTGCCAAAGGATCACTTGTTTGCGCATATGCAAATTCCAGGATCCTGTGTAACAGAAATTCGTGTTCTACAACTACACTGGCAAAAAAAAAAAAACTACATAGACAGCTCCTGCTCATAGTTATATGGAAAGGTTTACATATGTTTTCAGCCATAATGACAACTGTTGAGAGGGGAAACTCCAAGTGTTCTGATGGCAGTTATTAATGATAAGTAAAACACTTGTCATTTCTGGATTACTGGTTTCACCCACCTGTGTTCTGGAGTAGCTGAATAAGGATCCACAGATGACTGCTCACGAGTGACTAGTTTAAGCCACATATTTTCTTTTTGTTTGCACGCACACACACGTCAATGTAATGTATGCAGTATGTCAGCACAGGGTTGTATACAACACCGTGTAAGTAGGATCATATTAAAAACTTTTTTTTTTATATGTAATATGTGTCAAAGACCAAAGTAATGATGTATATCCCATTTTCTGCCTCTGGAATCTGCACATTTTCTATACACTGGAGAAAATCCCTCCATTTTTTAAATGCTGTTTAATATTGCTTTTTCCACTCACTAAAATGCTAGAAGTGAACAAGGTGTATACCATCTATTAAGATGCCTATATCTTTTGTAATTCTAAAATACTTTGAGTTTTTTTTCCATGGTGTTAATGTACCATGGACATTGTGTGTTTCTGGATGTTTGAATATCTGGCGTCCCCCTGCCCAAAGGCTTTGTTTTGTATAGCCCCATTTCTACAGTATTTAGGGAAATGTGACAACATATCTCAATGGCAGTTTCACAAGGACTAAGCTTCCGTGAGACTGTGCACAGATGTTGCTCAAAAGGACCCGCAGTATGTTTGTTAATTATTATTGAACAGACATGTACACACAAAACAATTTCAGTACATTGAAATCAAATCACTGAAAGTATTTTTAAATTTTTTTTGCTTTAGCACATTTCAGCAGTAAAATTAAGCAAGACCAATACCTTTACAAAAAGAATGGTGCAATTAATCTTGCTACAACTTGCATATGAATTATAAAAACATTTGTATTGCTGGGTGTAAGAAAAGCTGTTATTGAACCTGCGTTTTTTTTTTTTTTTCTTCTCCAAAATTCAGTTTGTAAACTGTCCTCTGATAACTTTTTAAGATTCTCTGGATAATTTACAACATTTCTCAGATCAATAGTTATAATGATTTTGTTGCACTAATTCTGTTGTGATGTTTGGATTAGACCCCATGTAGGGAATACCCTGATTTCCATCCAGCTTTGACTGCAATTGGCCTTAACAAGTGCCTTGAGAATGACTTTATGGCTCTGGATGGTGACGTTTGCCGTACGTTACACACGGCAATAAACATCTGTGCTTTGTTTCTGAGGGACAATCATTAACATTTTTTTTCTTCATATTCAATTGAAATGTGGTACTATCTATAGTTAAATCAGTTTTAAAGTACAATTTAATTTACTTGGGAGTCAAATTGTTTTAATTACCACTGCATTCCTAAGTAATTGAATTTTGGGTTTAGCCATTGCGGAGTGAAATCTGCACAGCTCTGCCATGTGTTCCATTACAAATGTGATGTTCCTTTGTTTTGTATTAACTTCAGGGAAGGACAGAGGTTGAAAAATAAAACACAAAGAAGCAACTCCTCTCCTGTTACTCAGTGTGTCAGACTTTGTTATAAACTAAATTTCATTTGTCTCTCAAGTGAAGTCAACGTGGTTAACGTTGTACTGGATCCTGTTATTATGTAATGCTCAAAATGAAGGACTAAGTCATGAGACAGGACATAATTGTGTAAATACCAAAGTGAATACTGCAAGTGCAATCAAACACACAAGTTATATTTTCCTTGCAAGTAAGTTATAAAGCATGTAAAAGTCTTTTTAGATTGATGTAAGCTGATGTAAGTCAATGGTAATTTTGGCCTATATGCTAAAAATGTACACTACCCCAGTTTTCCATGTTTTTATTAAAATGTCCAGTGAATAACCTGAAATGGTACAAAGGTAAGCAGTAAGCTGCAGGAGGTTTTTTTTAAAAAAAAAAGTTTAGGTTAAGAAAAACTGAAAAATAATGTAAAATTTTAAATTTTTACATAAATTTTTTTAATATACAAAAGGCCTTTTTCAGGAAAGAGGTAATGGGGTAACAACTAAGTTGTTGTGCAGCAGTGCAAATAAATGAAGCCTTGAAAGTATATGCTAACATTTCCTACAGGTGTCCCAACTTTTGTTGATTACTTACAACCCCCTGTTTGTGAAAAAGCAGTGTTGGAACAGGCTGTGTTACTACACCCTCTGAAGCAATATTTGGACAGTATTGTACTGCAGGAAGTAGTATATTGCTCTCAAAATGGCAAGAAATATGCAGTAAACAAAGAAAGACAGACAATTTTAACCCCTAAAAGTATAGGTCTTTCCTTTAAAGAAATTGCAAGGAAAGCCAAGGTCTCAGGGAGTACAGTTTCCTAAACCATCAAAAGGCACTTGGAAACTGGAAGTAACTGACAAGAAGAGGTCTAGCAGACCCAAAGGCATGACAGAATCAGAATGTGACATGTGGCTCACAAGACAACAGCTTCAAGCACATCTTAACACTGGTTAAGGTAAGCAAGTCTGTGTCAACTGTGTAGAGAAGACCTCAAGCAGCAGGTTTGACAGCTCAAGTGGCAGTAAGAAAGCCATTGCTAACATGGCAAAATATGCCATGAAGCGCTGCCAGTGAACTACTGAAGACTGGAAGAAGGTCTTATAGACTGATGAATCAAAATTTGAGATCTTCGGTTCACTTGGGGTTTTGTACGCCGTTGAGTAGGCGAAAGGATGGTTCCTCGGTGTGTGACACCGACTGTCAAAACATTGAGGAGTGGGCGACTTACACAGTGAGTGGCAGCCTGAACCAAAACTACTACCACAGCGTTTTGTAGCACCATGCAGTACCCTCTGGTGTATGCCTAGTTGGTCAGGGATTCATCCTACAGTAAGATAATGATCCAAAACATACCTCCAGGCTGTGTCAGGACTACCTTTGAAGAAAAGAACAAGACAGCAGGCTTCAAACCATGGAATGGCCAGCAACTGAAACTAATCTACATCACTAGAAATTCAATATTGTTAATGTTAAATATAAAAAAATTTATAAACAGCTTTTAAAAAATGTGCTTACACTTTCCCATGTCAGTTGCTCAAGTACTGAAGGTTCAAGAAAAACAGTTTTAACCTTCATTAATGACAATACCAGTCACTACTGTCATACCTCTGACCCTTCACAGAGATGAAATGATCCAGCCTATGGCTGGTGCCATCCGTCTGTCTGACCATGCAAGCCTTATTTTTTGCACAAGGCTTTCAAGAAGAGTAAGTTTAAGAATTCTGCTGAAAAAAATCCAACTTAACATGTAACAATTTATTATCCCAGAAAGGGAATTTTCAGTCCCTTTAAATAGGTCAAGAGTGAAATATGTACTTTCCTGTTATCACAACTAGGGAAACGCTTACAAATAAGTTCTTATCAATGCCAGTGACATTGTGTGCCAGTGTGTGCACCTCTTGTATCTTGTTAGCAGGGGCAACCTGCATTACATTAATGTACTAGAGCAAGCACTTCAGTTTTTTTTCCTTATTAGTTACACACATATCATACAAGTAAGATTAGGGGCCCAAAGAACTCTACACCCGGTGGTTGATAAAATTTCCAAGCAGTCCTAAAATATAGGAAAAGACTGTCAACATTTTGATGTAGTCACCTACTTAAATGTACACCACAGTAACATTTTACAATAGACATCAAAATGCTACATTAATTTAAATGAACAAAAATAAAAGATTTTGGCACAGAAGTGCCTACTTCCTTATAATAATATACCTCAGAGTGTGAATCACTGATAACAGAAAGTGACATACCTGAATATACTAAGAATAACACAGTTAAATGCATTTCTGGTTAACTGTTTTGGCAGCAACTCTTGTACCACCCACTCTGGGACAATTCCACCAAAACTCTAAAGTAACAAACCAACCGCTTCTAAACAATGGAACCAATTGTTCATACAACCGCATCAACAACGTCTCGTGTTGTGAATTTCCCCAAATAATTCCAAAGAGTTTGGAGCTTCTGATTTTGTAAGACTTTTTTGCAACAACGAAGCCTATGATGATCCACAGAACAACCCGAAGGATGATTGGCTGTCACCTTCTTTTATACAGTCAAATATTGTGAAAAGTACACCTTCAACTAATTACACTGTTTTCCCTGCTTCTGACAATCATTTTTACCCATTGTCCGATCATTTGCCATTATTGTTTTCAGTCTTCATATCATTACAGTTCTTTTTATCAGCTTCTTGTGACTGTTGTTTCCAATTCTAGCATCATCACTCATCATCAGAGTCCTTTCTGTTCACATTTTACAATATTTGTGGTGAATTAGACCACGGATCCTTAATAACAGTTTATAGGATTATACAGGATGATCAATGATTTCAATACATATTGCAATGATTTTAATGAATAATACAGTGATAGAGTATATAACATCTTAAACTTCTTTGCACATTCCATTTCTCACACACCCTATACAGCAAGCAGAATTTCAAGGATTTTACTGATTACACTGTGATTCATGACCTTGTTGAAATTTGCCATACTTGATGGTACTATGTGATTCCAAAAGTAATCAGCTTTGTTCTTTCAACAGATTGACGAGCAAACAAGTTTCATCAAACCACAGTAATCAGTGCCGAAGAGTCCTAGCAAAACAGTCAGTGGAATGGAAGCTATACTCATGCCTAATCAAAGTATGAAGCCTGACACCTCTGATGTCAGCCTCATTACACTAGGAAGTGTTTACTGAATCATTGTGACAAGGTAATAGAGATGCACTTGTGGAATAATATGTTTCATGTATCCTTCCATAAACAAGCCACCTGTCCTGTTTAGGCTTTGCAACTGTCCTGGAGCCTATCCCAGGCAGCAGAGCCAGCCCTGGGCATAGGCCATATAGGCAAATGCTAGGGGTACTGCCTGTCCATAAAGGCGCCACTGCAGCGATTGGTGGTGGAACTGGATGTATAACGGATGTGACGGGGTTATGGTGAGAATCCCTCAGTAAGTCAGGACAGGAGTGCGATTAGTCCCCACAACATGGTCTTTGGCTCAACAGGCTAATCGTCTTGTCTGGTAACTCTGTACGGGCTGCAAAGTCATGAGTATGAGTGTCACCCCATTACAGCTGCAATGTAAGGAGCACCAGCTAAAATCTTGCCTTGGACACCAAATTGGTCAGGGCTTTCTCTGACAGCCAGCCTAGGACAGAAAGACAAAAGCAAGACAAAAAACTGCCTGGACAACAATCCATCCCATTGCAGGGAACAATATGTTATGTACCGGTATTTTAAATTTAAGTACTTGACATAAAACACTTTCAAAATGCCATTGGCGGCTTTCACTAGCCGTCTGTCACTCTTTTGCAAGCTGCCTGTTTCGGTTCACTTCTCTGATGTTTAAAGTTGAGCCCTCTGCTGACCTGTTATAATATCATCGTAAATAGCTTTTCAGAATGCGGTTCTGCAGTCTGTACCACGTCTCATGTACTAGATTGTGACACCTGTGAGTATCATGGCGATTCAAGACAATTTAAAAAGTGTAAACAAATTGTGTTCTAAGCTATTATGTAATGTCTTTAAACTTCTACATACAGTAAAACGTCGTTTCTCCTGATTCTGATATAACAGACACTCGGTTTGTACGGATGTCGTGTCCAGGTCGCGAGTTCCTGTTAATTACAACGTAAACAGATACGGCTATAACAGACTCGGATAATGCGGACTTACGTTTATTACAGACCAATTGTCTGATCCCACGACCCTAGAAAGCATGGTCTATGACAGACTACTTGGGGTGGGAATGGAGAATCAGTGACGCTGTGAAGTTTTACGACCATGGCGGACAGTATTTTAGCATGTGACCGAAACACACACAAAATGCCAGACCGTGGCGTGCATGCAGGTGTAGCAATTAGACGTACAAATACAGGGTCGCTTTACTCATGACTTTGATATTGGACCCTACATTGGCTGTTCGCTCAATGAACAGCGCAATCCACGTGCACGTCTATCTTTATAAGTCAAACATGTCATTCTGACTTCTGCCGATGTCGACCCTGTGCTTACTGTATCTGATGCACTATGAGCCTCGTACACCGTTAGGGTTGTGAGTCCGGAAATTTTCCGCGGAATTTTTCCGGAAAAATTCCGCCGGAATTTGTAAATTCGTACTGAGTAAATAATAATGATCTAGTTTGCGAGTAGTATGTAACTGCAAGTAGAAGCAAGTCTTTTTTATATTTCGTAACTTTTCCTAATTTTGAACAATATCAATTTTCAGTGATGTTCTGTTTATGTTTACATCTGCTTCAACTTGAAACAAACTCGCGCTTTGTTGTCGTGGTCTGCGGAACTACAATTTAATAGGGGGCCGGCCCGGGGCTATAGGCTGGTCATGTGCTTATAATAAAGAAAGCTTTCGCTAATAGCTTTTAGTTGGAGAATTTTTCCGGAAAATTTCCGAAATTTTATTTTTCCGGAAAAGTTACAACCTTAAACACCGTACAACGTTGTTTGTGTTCACCGTGTGACTGACAATGTGCAACACGCAGTGTTAGACATTAGTCTTTCATCACTAAGAATGGACACTCTTTACAACAGCTCTGAATGAAGTAACTGTACAAGTTTAAACACTATAGTCATTTTATTCATGTTTTGCTCTTTGATTGTTGAGATACATTGTATACGTGTAATGTACAATTAATGTAGTACATTAGTGTAATTTTTCACGTAGTGTAATGTTTCACGTACATGTACGTGTGTGTGGATGTAATAAAAACGCTTGTGTTACATGGTTGTCTGTAGTCGTTTTGTTACAACGGGCCACTGATATAACAGATGTTTATGGCAGTACCCAGATGTCCATACTAATGGCCTACTATACAGTACAAAACAAAATTTCATACAAAAAAACTACTACATGTCAAAGCGTTTAGTTCTACTTAACAGGCAAATCTGCTTCACCGCGTACACGCACAGATTTTAAACCAGTGTTGCCACTCGGTGTTTTAGGAAAAACGTAGAAAACCTCCCCGAAAACCAGTGAAAAAACAGACATTATTAACTTTAATATGCTAGAGTTCTAAGCACTTTAATTTGTCATTATTTACGTAGCACAATTCAAGGTGCTGCAAACGGTATGTGGACTGAAGACACGAAGTGAAATGCGATAAATCGAGTGAAATTTTTTATATTAAAAAAATCAATAAAATACATAAATGTTTTGCTGAAGCATATACCACAGGTCCAGAAACGTGAAAATATCAATTGGTCGTCACGACCATCAGTCGTCTCATCAATCGCAACTCACACGGAAGTCGCGATAAGTAATTTGTGTCGAACCATGACGTCACTGACGTCGGTAATTACCTTCTGGAATGTTCCACGTAGCCTGTCATACACAGAACTTATTCAAAAGTTATGGATGTAGTTCCCACTGGGCCGCTTCAGTTACTAAGGTGCTCTAATTACATAGAATCTAATAATATGAGATTCACACATTTCAATTGATGGTATTGATATTAGAAATTAACTATGCACTAAAAGACACATGTAACACTGCTCTAACAAATGCAACAGCAGCTACTTGTGAAAGGTTTTTACGTTATTTTATTGGTAAAGTAGCTACAGTCAGACAGGTTACTAATCACTGCACACCTGAGTTGACTGCTGTTCATGACTATTTAGTTTAAGTCTATCTCTCTCTCCTCCTCACTGAAGTGGTGCAGCACCTATTGTCCCTTAGATACAGTTCCTGCTAAAGTGATAAAAGAGTACTATATACAATTTTAGACCTACAGTATTTCTCATCTGCCATTCCTCTCTAAAGTTCTAGAAAGGAAAATTGCATTTATACAATTGCAGTTCTCTAGAACATAAAAAGGTAAAAACAGAAAAAGACAAGATTAAAACAAAAATGTAAAAGAAAGATAAAAGTAGAAAATAAAAACAGAAAATAAAAAGCAACAGGCATATGGACTGAAATGAGCAACATATGTTCGGTTAAAAGCTAACGAGTAAAAGTGGGTTTTCAGGCTAGTTGTAAAACAGAGAGTGAGGTAGCCTGTCTAATGCTCAGAGGCAGGTTGTTCCACAGCTTTAGAGCGACAGCACAAAAGGCCCTGTCCCCTCTGGATTATTTGTTGAAAGACATCAAACACTCTGGCTGTCACAAAATGTTCTTCATGTGAATGAAAGTAAAACTGAGTGCATTATGTTTGAAGCCACAGCCATACCAGGAAGATCCCGCTTAAATATAGGGGTTCTTGCATCTTATCTGAAACCAGCTGTTAAGAATCAAAATTGACAGCAGCTTAAAGTTTGATAAATCGATTAATTCTGTAGTTAAGGTGAGCTTTTTCAGCTTCTTGCTCTCAATTTCCGTTTAAAAAACATGAGTACTGTGATCTTGTGGAATTTTCCACACGAGCCGAAAATACAGGCGAGTTAAAAAAAAAAACAAACAAAAAATAAAACAGGACTTCATGAAAAATAGTAGAGTTCATGTGCTAACTTAAAAATAAATAAATAAATAAAAATGAAAAAACATCTACTGGAAAAACGGCAGGCGCGGCAACGCTCGTTTAAACCCCACTGCATTGACGCAAAACGCGTCACACTCACGGCTCTACAGCCATGCGCACCACGTGTTACCGCTGCGCTGACTCCAGTACAGGAAGCAGCGCTCTCACACTCTGATCTTTCTATGTTATGGACCGACAATAGAGAACACCGACAGAAAATCATTATTTTTGACTACCTGTGAGAGGGACGCAGTCTGTTGTGAGTATTACTGACATGCATTATGCTACAGAAAAGTCAGGCTCTGAATTTAGTAACAGCGTGAACTAAGTCAAGTGACGCAGCGCAACTGCCAGGATGCATTGAATTGTCATTATTTAAAATGCAAAATGAAATACGGTTGTCTGTAGATACTGTTGCATGCAAAGAATCGTTTGATATACCCAGTAAAACACATTCTTGAAAATGTCAAGTTACCCGATTAAGCTATGTGCAGATACTACTCAGATCGTAATTTGTGATGTAAGTTAAGTACGATGAACGTAATTTGTCAGTGTTTGCTTTCAAACGATAAGCGGAAGTTTTTTTAATTTAACATCTCTGTATCAGGGAATATTGGTGTATAGTGTAAGTATTCTCTACGGACAGGCCACAGGTAGATAACTACTGTAATTCTAACACTACTGAAATAATAATAAAAAAAAAAATTAACGTGTTATTTCATTGTAATGCAAATAGTAGCTTATGCATAATGTCGGAATGTTGATAATGCGGTTTTACTATGCGTGCTTTGTGCTTGACTGGTTGTGCTTTCTTTACGTATTTCTCAATAATGCAGCAGAGGTTAGTATGTAGTTCATCGCCTGTTACACACCAGCTACTCAGTGTTATGAGGTATTAGTTAGCAACAGAAATGTTTTAGTTGAGTATATTGTAGATATTTACAGTAAAATGTAAAGATCTTTAATGGAACAAACTTTATCAGTCTATTTGTGTTTATTCTTTTTTTCAGCATTTTGATTTTTGTTTTCCAGTAAGACCATTTTTAAGAATATAATTCTGCTTAGGGTCTAAAGAAATGTGTTGTGTATCGTAATTCTTGAAAAGGCTTCCTCACAAGAACTGACTAGACCTGAGTTTATTGAAAATATTGGGATGGGTGACGTGTGTAAATACAACCTGTTTTTGCGCGCGCGCGCACACACACACACACACACACACACAAAAAACTATTTCACTTTTTTAAACTGGCTCTGTAAATTAAGCACACAACATGATCATAATCAAGAAAAATATGAATAGAAGAAGTTTTAACTGTATAAGCTGTCTCACCTACTCTTATTTTTAGGTATATCCACTTGCAAACAGTGATTTCTAGTCTATTTATTTCACAGGACAAATTAAGACAGTGAGCATTAAAAAATACACTGTAATGAACCAAAGGGCAAATTACTGCTGCACCAATAGCATGGCCATAACTACAGTTTCTGATGGTGTCCTTGTCTTTCATCCTACAACACTTGCTCTCTGTCCATACCAAGGATGTGGAAGTGGACATGGAGAGTAGAGTGTTGTTCTTACAATAACATTGTAATAATTTGTTGTGGTACTTGACCCATATTACCTTGTATTTTACTCCTCTCTGTGTGAGATGAACATACACCTAGCTACACTACTGCAGTTACATTATACTAGCGAGAACCTGCATCTGCCCAGTTGTTCTGTTTGCTTGTTCAGATTTCCCCTTTGTACTCCCTTTGCTAAGCGATAATCCTCGTGGTGTAAAAGTTCACTTCAGTGACCCGCCCCCACTTAGCCATGATATAAAACCTCTCCCTGAAATGAGAAAACTTTGGAAAACTTGTCACTGGTGCTGGGGACAGCGGTCGCTGCAGGGGAAAATGCCAGCCACCCAGCGCTTAAAAAGGAGGAGAAGATGGGGTAACTCCAGGACTGCTTTTTTTTCCCCACTGTTGTTTTGTGTGTTTGTATGATGGAGAGGAGGTAATGTGGGGGCTGTTACAGAAACAACATAAAGTAGCTACTCAAGGTTCAGTCCCTCGATGCACTTTTATGGATTGGTGATTGTACATCGTCTCTCTCGTGTTTCTTATGATTTTACAAAGAACCGTAGCAGTGGTGGCTGTTTAAACTGTATATAAAACGCACATTACCTGTGTCACACATGTCCGTATAATGTGGCTAAGGGTACGTTACACAAAAGATAGCTGTACTACACCAGTGTTTCAGAAAGCAGTTTTATGTTTAAGAACAGTTTGATTGTCATCGCTTGAATAGTGAGAAAAGGGTTTTGTAAGGTGACCCAAGATGGACCCTGCAATGCCCTGTGCTCCTCTCTAAATTTCCTTCTTTTTCCTAATCATTTTTGAACACCAAATGAATTACTTTCTCTTTTGATTTATTGCAGTTCCCTTTTTGCCACATCACTTTAATCCTACTCTAGTCCTTCTGAGTGGTAGTAAACAATGCAGTTTTAAGGGTTGAATTTGCCAAAGACACCACATGCTTGCTAAGCCTTGGTTATAACCATGACAACCATAGCATCTTAAATTATTTAGACGGGGCAGTGTTAGTGGGTTAATCACACATTATTTTGCTAGCTGTGGTAAGGCACTGCTTAGGCCTCTTGACATTCTGATTAGATGATCAAAACAAGAAAGTCCACAAAATGATACACCACAAGAAATGCACATTTATTAACAACATGGCTGTTATAATTTAGGATTGTTCACTTCAGAGGCAATCACTTTTTTTTTTTTTTTTTTACAGGAGAGTTTTATGTACAGATACCGTGCATTCTTAATTGGTTGTTGGCACTGGGAGAAAAAGTCACGTCAATGTTAATTCAGGTTGGTACTTAGAGTCCCTGTCTGCCATGATTTTGTTAGAATCCCTTCCCACCCTGCTTCTTTGTATGGTAACTTTGATTATATACTTCATTGTGCATTCATGACATGCTATAACCTCTCCTCAGTTTTTTTCCTTCATTAACTATGTAGTGTTAAATATGACTGTCTTTTGGGCACCTCAGAGCTCATGACCAGCTGATCACTAGTGCTGACACGGGGACACACGGGTGTGCAGGGCACCTTTTGGGCACCTCAGAGCTCATGACCAGCTGATCACTAGTGCTGACACGGGGACACACGGGTGTGCAGGGCACCTTTTG
>JABJVR010047122.1:0-28930 GCA_025773905.1 Chitala chitala
GTGTGTGTGTGTGTGTGTGTGTGTGTGTGTGTGTGTGTGTGTGTGTGTGTGTGTGTGTGTGTGTGTGTGTGCGGCACACTTGCAGTGCACAGTACAAACATCACGAAAGCAGTAAGGGTGTGCCAGTTTACATCACCATGGCTCCTTTTACATACACTTCAAATAAAACATTTCTATAGACACTGGGAAGAATTGAAGCCATGACAACAGGGCTAAACCCATTGGTTGCTAGGCAACTAATCTTGTCTGTAACAAATGGCCCACTGTGTTGTGACAGTGTTGCTCATTAACAGCTTATTCATTTAAAAAGAGTTCCAAACGAGCTTGCCCCCACACAGTATATGGTGGAATGTAGTTACATGAAATACCTAACTTGATATAACTGGAATATAATTAGATGTCAAGGTAATTTGTTGAAACCGTTATGTGTATAATAAGAATTTACCTTCATGGATGCCTTGTTTTAGTCACATGTACTGGTAAAATGCTCGACATTGCAAGTTATAAAAATATCATTTACTTCGCATATACGGGACAAATTATCCGCAATGCTTTGTTTGTACAATTTGTACAATGTTTAGTGTGCATTTTTTATTATAGTGGGCCTAGAGAATTGTTCTTTTCATCAGATTATGACATTTTGAGAGTATTCACCTTACATCTGTAAAACACATAAAGAAAAAGCAAACAATATTAACAGGTGTCAGACAATCTGGCCTTATGCGTTTATCTGTGCATACATCCATACTTCTTTCCGCACGCAATTGGCATGAAACACAAAGCATACAACGTATAAACATGAACTCCACTCACCCCGTCTTTTACCCATCATTTTAGTTAAATCAACTTTTTTGTGGGTGTCAGTGTGTTGTCTCGCAGTTTGTTGAGGCGGCATAAAAGTCTACATTTTCTTTGGGTGAACTTACTCTGAGAATTTCATTGTATCAAGCCAAGCGCGTTTGTTACAGTTAGCGATATGTTGGTGCGTGCGCATCGTCGTTCGTTTCGACCGTGTCTCCAAGGTTTGAGTGCATGTTAACTATGCAACAACCCTACAGAAAACGTATTGTACATTTTATTAAAGGAACGTTTATAAAGAGTTTTGTTCTAACATGTTTTAATACCACATCGTTGCTTGTGCTTAATTTAAACGTTTTGCGATGTTGTGGCACCAAAAATATAACGTTTTTGGCTCGTTAATAGGCTCTGTCCCAAATTACTTTCTTTTTTAGATAAAAAATAAAATCAACTATTTTTTAAGTGCATGAAAGCAGTATAACCTGAGAGCTTTGATGTCCGTCTTGCTGTAATCAAATAACCCAAGATGTCTGAAGATAGAAATAAGCATATTTATAGTTTTTTAAATAAGATTTTGAATGTACAAAATGCAGTGTACCCAATTATAAAAAACACAGCATTTGATTATTAGTATCCATATTATAAATTGTTTAACTTTGAAAAGCAAGAAAATTACCAATATTTTTAATCATTATATGCTACTGCTAAGTAGCCTAGTAAACATTATTAAACACAATCTTCTTGTAATTACTTTTTATTTAATCTCAGGTACTTTCTATAAAAAATATATATGCTTCAGATGCACAAAGGTTATACCCCATATCATCTGTAAATTAAGTTACATGCAATGTACAAAAATACATATATGCTATATGATTATATACTATATAACTGTTCAACTGCTCTTTCAAAGCAGGACTGGACAAGGAACCATCCCAATTTCATCAAATACTTTATTTTCTATATGAAGTTGTGCTGTTACCAACCAATTGGTCCAAAGCAATGAGAAAACCAACCAACAGAGGGCTCCGTTCTGCAACTCAGAGGCAATTACAACTAAAAAGAAAGAGGTGACAAATTAGGGAGACCCTGGTGTCACTTTCTGCTGCTATTTTGCTTTATAACCAATAAACAAAAATAATAAGCCTGTTTAGAATACACAGATGTCTGCAATACCTGTAAAAGTTGCAACAAGATATGGCTAACCATGGCCAGGGCAAATCACCATATGTTAGGCTTAGAAGCTGAAATCTTGCATAGGAATCTTTAGTATTACACAGTGATGTTGTTAGGTCTGATCATTCAGGGTGTCAGCCCCAAATATTTTAAGCATAGCCCTGAACATTTTTGCCTTGAAAAAAAGAGGGGTTTTATAGCAAAGCAACAGACAAGCCCCAGGCAAACTTGACTCACCCCTGATATTTTTAATAGCTAGAAACTCCCCTGGTACTACATCAATACATTTAGCAAGTCCTAGTAACAGCAGCAATGCACAGTGGCATTATGTAAACTTTAGTTACTGGGACACTTGTGAACAAGTCCCTGAAGGCTTAGTTATTGCAATAGCAAAGGCTGCTTTTGTATTTCGTTTTGTATTTACATGAGTATGGAAGTTTTCCTCAAGGCTGAACACGCTGGCATTACAGAGAATACAGAAGAGTGATATGGGACTGAGAGTGGAAGATAGGGCATCCACAATATACAGTCATTATAATTTATGTACATATGTGTGTACATACGTACGCACGCACGCACGCACACACACACACACACACACACACACACACACCAGGATGTGAACCTAAGAACCAGGTGTCTATAAATTGGCAAGAGTGATAAGCATTATTACACAACTGACCAGTAAGGCAAGCCACACTAAAGGGACATATTACACATGTCTCAGTAGCAGAGATGACAGAACAGAAGATTTGCATAACCACAAAATTGGTCTGTGTAACCTAGAAAACACTCACTCTTATTATGATCATTGAAGCTAAGCAGTACTGGGCCTGGATTGTACTGGAATGGGGGACCACCTTTTAGTGCATAAAGTCGTCCAGAAAAAGGAAGTGGCAACCAACTCCAGAAAGAAGACAACCACATGAATGAAAGCGCTGTAGTCAGAGTCTATGTAGGCACAAAGAGCTGGACCTTACTACGTTTAAAGAAAAGCTTGGAAATGCAGGAAGCTGTGATTGGTTCCTTAACCTGAAAATGTGGCAGGAACCAACATTAATGATCACAGAATAATGGTATACAAAAAAAAACAAAAAAAAACAAAAAAACATTGCAGCTGAACAGAGTTTCCGTGTGCCTTTCTCAATCACCTTCAAAAACAAAATTAAAGAGGAGAGCAAATGTCAAATGATACTGCAGACGCCATTTGCAAAACTCAAATCCAGTCGTCACTCGCTCTCAGCTGTGACAGATATGAAATGCTGGAGGTCATCCAAAGGGTACTTTGCTATTTATATAAAAAACTGAACTACAGGCCCTTCTGGGCCCAGAGTCCAATCAGGTTACACACAGACACTGGAAAATTTCCAGATACTTCTTTCAGGAAAGAAATGGTAAAAACACAAAAATGGCTGCAATCAACTGGATGTGAAGCAATATGAAATGACAGATAATCACAGTATTCACTGTGGTCAGCATGTTCTGCTGTTATCAGCAAAAAAGCAACAATATCCATTTCTTTACCTTTCCCTTTGTTCTAACTTGTCATATGAAAACTACACATTTACTGAATGATCTAACAATTTTTAAAATATATTATCAACTGAATATCACAGACCACTTAAAGCTCTAAAGTTTTAGATAATAGAAAATGAGGTAGGATGGACCGCTTTGTGTTCACCATGATCATTAATTAGAAGATAACACTCTTCTGTAAAGTTAGTCTGTATGTTAGTAGAACTGATCTGCAAGGACAGAACACCAAACATTACTGCCAGTATCAGTGTAAGGTGTAACAGAATGACCAACACTCTTATTTAACACAACTTCAAAGGTTACATCATGGTCGGCTACCGCATCACATCAATGAAAGTGATTGACTTCGCCGTGTTATTTCAGTAAATGAAGGGTAAATGTGGCTTGAAATTCAAACATTGGAATTGCCTTAGGTTTAGCATTTTACTTTCCACCAGCTACATTAATTCTACCCTGATAACAGAGACTAATTCAGTACCATCCAATCATTGTCACTTAGGCTATTAGTTAGCTGCCGGCCTTATTATTGTTATGTTGTAAAGTCTAACTAGAAACAAGAAAACCTACATTAATCGTTAATATACCCACTAAAGTAGAGCTGTTTAAAGGTTGTTACAGGATTGTTACAGCAAAAGCGTTTGGGTGACACAACTGCAAACATCTTCTTTTGATGTAACTGTCCAAGTTGTCATCGCCTTTTATAACAGTCAATGTGAAAATTGAGGAAATAATTTATAAAAGACATTTTTGGTACTTCAAACAATCGATCAAATATTCTCCAGTGACACTGAACAGCAATGCTGCCTTCCTGTCCAAGGCCCAAACTTTTCACATAAGCAGTGGCATGGAAGAGCTGTGCCAGCTGTCAGTCTTTGAAGCACAGCAAGAGATCAAGTCGCCCACAGTGCTGTCTCTGTCAACACTAACATCACACACCACAATAAAAACCCTTAACAGGCTCAGCCCTGATACAGCCTTTAGGATGACTTTCACCTAATGGTAAACTTATAAAACATCTGAATGGACACAGAATCTCATTAGTTGTGACAAATATATTCTATCCATATTCCATATTCAAATTGCACATTTATTAGCTATACAGTCTAGGCCAGTCACAGCCTGAGAAAACTGAACATCTTATATCTAGAAAAATATGCATTTTAAAAGCCTTTATTGTAACTGAGTGTAGTCAGTGGTCCATGGGCAGTGTGCAGGCTCCACTGAAGGGGGGGGGGGTCAGTGCACAGTGTCCATGATGTGCTGCCCTCCCGCCTGCGTCTCCTCCTGGTTGTGCTGGCAGGGTATTAGCTCCTCCACCCACAGTCGTGCATTCTTCCGGACCTCCTCTAGCGAGTAGTCCTGGAGGATGTAGCCGTTCTCGAACACTGTCACCAGAATGTCCTGAGGGGGCAGCAGGACATTAGTCACGTTTGAGGTTCGGAGACATGTGACTTGGTCCCCCAGAGGAGCAGGAAGGTTTATCATAGCTGCACAGTCACCCCAGGGTGGGTGTGTGTGCACGCACGCGCGTGTGTCTGTTCATACATTTGTGTCCACATCTCATGCCTCAGGAGAATGGAGTTTAGAAACTCTTTGACTGAAAGAATTTACATTTAAGAAAAGTGCAATTACCACTAAGTAAACAACGCAAAGGAACCCCATCATCTGAACAAACCTCCTCAGGTTTTCCAGCTCCTTCCTCCACAGTCTCAATAAAGCCATGCGAGTTTCTCCTCAGACTCAGACGGCCTCTCTTTGAGCCTTTGGACGGGTCAGTGACAGGCTGTTTGTAAACATCCATCTAAAAGCACAAACGGGAACACAGGCTTCGTGTGTGGAAGTCAAAGGAATGCCCTGCTTTTACTCAAAACCACAGGTGATCAGCAGACCACAAATTCTCCAAGCATTCCAATTCAAGCACATAGTGTGTTACTTTACATAAGAAGGAATCCACTCAGATTGGCAAATGGGGGCCCGCCGGCCAGATCCAGCCCATACAGAAAAATATTTGGCCCTCTAAGAAAGATTTCTTTTTAGCTTTTAATCCCTAATTAAAAAATAATAATAATAAAAAATAAAACAACACATCGCACCAGCAAACAAAAATGCTGACTGAATAGACAAAAAACATTTTGAATTTTAAAATGAGCATGTTAACCATAAATATAACAACATATTTTGGTTACAGGTGAAAGATACACCTCTGCTACACAGCCCTTCTCTCATGACAAAGAGGAAGGAGATCGGTGACAAGCGTACCCCCCTGCCATTGGCCTCCACATAGCTGCACTTGAAGGCGCAGTTCAGCGTGTCGCGGTTCATTGTCTGTAGAAGGGTGCTGCCGCAGCCAAAGAAGATGTTCTCTGCACTCCAGCCCTCGTCCCCAAGCTTCTGTAGTATCTGCAGGTTCCGAGGGCAGCAGGTTCACCCCATGCATGAATGTGAGAGGTATGCTGCCCACCCAGCATGCATGGCGGCTCCAGTTGGCCAAAGGTGGCGGGCTCTTTACCTTCTCTACAGAGCGCAAGTTGATTCCATCTCCTTGAATGATGCGAAGGTATGATGGGAGAATTTTGTAGCCCACCGAGTTTGTGGAGGTTCCAAAGCAGTCCCCTAAGATCTTTATCACCTGGAGTAGGGCAGAGTGAGACATAAACACAGTCCTGAGAATTTAAACCTGCAGATACATGCTGCTGAAAAACTGGAAGCCCACTTTGCCACAACACCTGAGTTTAGTTGAACCAAGTTTGTAATGAATAGAAACGTCAACTCCAGCAGCTGAACGAGCAAGAGTTAACACCCTCTGACCTCAATGACAGTCTTAGCAGGATCGCCCGAGTCAGGCCGGATGACCAGGGCGGAGTCCTCACTGCGCTCTGTCACACGCTCCTTCAGCTTATCCCCCCAGATGTGCCTGCAGGCGTTGAAGATGTCATAACTGTCGCTCACCACGGAGACGGGCCCTGAGGGAAACTGGTCCAGTAGGCTTTCAAAGGCCTCCTTCTCACGATTCTTACCCCATGAAATGATAGTGCTGAAAGTCCAAGACAGAGGACACAAAGGGGGGGGGGGAACTGTCAAAATACTTTATTTTATTGCGGCCCACTTCCGCTTCAGAAATAACTGCTGGGCAGCATTAAAATAAAGATTTTTGACAGTTTTTTTTAATGACATGAAGGAAAACGTATCTTTCTGATCACTGAAGTCATAAACTACAGGTAGCATCGCTTGTTCTCCCACTACTGAGTGGGTTGAGCACTCTACCTCACTTGTGACAGACTGTGGAGCACGACTGAATGCTCTCACCTGTGCTCAGCGGCAGGGATGGAGAAACCTGCCATGGGGCACCGATAATAGCGCTGTGCCATCAGGAGTCCTGCCACTGTGTCCGTGCTGCAGAAGTTCACCAGGTGTGCTGCACCGCCCAGTGCTGCCGACTGAAAAGGCAGCCCAGTAAGAGCTTAGAGAAGGCACTGCAGCTCAGTAAGTCATCAGAAGCTGCTCTGAAACCAAACCGGACTGTCAGGACTTTTATAGCTAAAGCTTCACCTATTACAGGCAAACAGCATAACTCTAGAGCAGGTGTCAGGGAAAGACTCAGTATGATCTTTGCCTTACAGATGAAACTGAAAAACACAATTGATGTCCAAATTGTTAAGTCCCTGAAGAAATCTAGCCATTTAATGTAATCTTCAATGTATCTGGCTTCAATACAACAATCATTTATGTGAATGCCATAAATCATACTCTACTGCTGTTAAATGTGCAACAACTTGTTTAAAACTTCTGTTATATTCTGCATGATTTAAAACATTATGAAATGTCTAACAATTTAAAATTAAATAGGTATTAATGTTGAGCAATTACAAGCACATTTAAAATTTATGCCAATGTAAATGCAACTTAGTAGCACTTTATAGCATCTTTCTGCCCCCCTCCCCCTAAAGGGGAAAAAAATCCCAGTGGAACACTGATACGTGCAGTTTGACAAAAAAGTTCTTTTTGTCATCTGAGAAACGATACGATGTACAACTTGGAGTCACCGAAATGTTCACCACCTTTAAAAAGCATCCAGATGGCTCCCCTGAACCACCTCTTTCAGCTTAAAAAAACAAACAAACAAACGACTTGCATTTTAATCTACTCGTTTAATGTCGCTTCTGCAGGACTAACAGTTGAACTGGGAATCACGCACACAAAAGCACCAACATCTAACATCCTAATGTCTTTTCTGGTAATGATGATGTGCTCAAATGCTTTTTAAAGCTCTCTCTTGCTCCAGGGTACTCAGAGCGTATTAACGAGCCACACGAGCCCCTTGAAGTCATTGCCAGACATTTGCTGGAGCTCTGGATTTGCTTCTGCCATCCTCATTGCAGGTGGGGGACGGAGGGAGGACACTTTCTGCAGCACTGACATTTACAGAGAAGCTGAGTTACTACTGGCACGTTAGAGCAGAGGAGGAATGCATGAAGAGCAGCGTTCTTATGCTGGCTCTCCAACGGTCTGTACAAAACAAACCGAACACATACAGCATGCTGTCTATTACAGAGAAATGCTAAAGAAAAAACAATGATTCTTATTCTGAAACAGATACTTGTGTCACATGGCAAAAAAAGTGCTACTTGGACGAAGCTGCCTTGACTGTTGCACTTGGTAGGTGAGAGGTGTGTGCCATAAGCAACCCTGGATGAATAACCATTGATAAAACACATTAGTTCTTTGCAGTCATATATTACTCAACAACACGTCATGTCAACATAACAAGGGTGATGTTTATGAATGAAAATTTCACTCAGCGCCTGCTCAAATGGAATATTCGTTTGTAAAATCAGCATGAAAAAAGGCCGCTGCAAATCTGTCCCTCCTCCTCTGAGAACGAATGGATCTATGAGCAAATCCAAAGCCCAAGGCCCTCTTTTGCCTGGGCAGAAGATCATTTGCTTCCTAGGCAAGTGAAGGCAAGATAGATTGATCCACCACCTCCAACAGGAGACGTCCACAGTTTGATGGTGATCTCTGGTAGTCCTCCGCACCTATCCTCACCCTCTGGCATAAGATCTTATAGTCAGTCTCCATCCAAGCGATTTGACCACAGCCCTCGATAGAAAGATTACAGACTAGCCCAGGGACATGATCTAAGGGAGCCCTGCACGCTGATCAATAAGGCTCAGCCTGAGACAGTCTCGTTCCCACTGCTACACAGAATGATGCAAGGCTTATGCAAGGAATCAGAGGAGGACAAAGCACAGGCCTGAAACGTTAATCTCTTCTCTGCATCAGCATACTAGTGAAGTCAACTGTGACATAAAACAGTCCACAGGGCTGACATTTCACACAAGGAAAAACCTACTTTGCATCATTTGTAAGAGAACAAATTCAGCTTTCACATCATTGTGCAGCTGAGGACTTTTAATCTATAGATGCTACA
Source organism: Chitala chitala (assembly GCA_025773905.1). Classification (NCBI taxonomy): domain Eukaryota; kingdom Metazoa; phylum Chordata; class Actinopteri; order Osteoglossiformes; family Notopteridae; genus Chitala; species Chitala chitala. The sequence continues at coordinate 8,942 of JABJVR010047122.1, forward strand.
GAGAGCAGATGTACAACAAAACCTTAGAGAATAATGCACGTTGTTGGTTTGGACAGCACAAAGGTTCGACAATTTATAATTTAAATCCAAGTCTAGTCAGTGTGAAGTGGTTTTTGCCTCCCCTTTCTGAAAAGAGGGAAAAAAAAAAAAAAAAGTACAAATGAGACTACGGACAAAGTGAGCAAGAAAACTGACATCTGCTTAGTTACATCCAGATGCCATATGCAAACATGAAGACTGCAACAAATGAACCGTAAAGAGAATCCAACAGTGTTTATGTGATAAAAATCTGTGGGTCTTATTTTAAAAAGCTAAATAAAAATTAAAAATAACCTACAGGTGTCAAGTATAGAAAACCCACTGATCCATGCTGGAAACTAGACCATCTGCTCTCTCCTGTACATGTCCAACTTCTTTCATTCTAACTAAACACAAAAAACACCCAAAAGCCCACCCCCCCACCAGAACACCAACACCTGACAAGAAAAATCAGTTCTGCTACAGGTGGTGTGAGGCACCTTACATCATTTTAAAAAGTATTTTAACGCTCCAGTAAATATCAGTCCAGGCACTTCTATTTCTGTCAAGGGTAGGTTTTGGACTGTGTAATCGCATAAAGGTCTCTGCTACATGAGACTTTGCTTTTAGGTTCATTTAAATTTCAAAATGGCTTACTTCAGTATTTACCAGTATTTACCCAGCATCCTTCTTCCTCTGCTATAAAGTCAAGGTGATATTTTATGTCCAATATAGTATTTGTACAAACAACTTCAATAAGACAGAACGTAATGTCTTAATAGATACAGAAGACACTTCAGTTGAGATGATCAGCCCATTTGAATGCTACAGAGAACCCTATATTTTCATTATAAATGTACAAAAATTCAGCAATATTAATTTAACAACCTGTAATTCATCAGTTTTCCTGAAGATGTCACTTTTAGCACCCTGCATGCATTTGACTATCAGTACAATGTCATTGTACTAAAACAGTAGTAAGGTATCTATGAGAAACATTGTATTTTTGATCTGTGTGTAGTGAAGCACAGAAGCACAAACAAACCACATTTCCATCTAAACCAAATCAACTATTGTGTCACTAATTACAATACGGAGTAGTGGAAAAAAGGGCCATTTGCCAGTCTCACTAAAAAAAGCTATGGTTTTGAAACACCTTAACAGCTAATGTGAACTGGTTGAAAAAAAGTCAAAGAGAAAGCAAAGACTCCAAGGACTAAAAATCCCCTAACTCAAGCATCGTGTGAAGATTCCAACAGGCTGTAATGAACAGAAGACAGGTTTCACAAGACACATTTAACAGAAATAATACTGTCACCAATGACCCCACCTAACAGAAAAGCAACATCTAAATTAGGGATGTTCCGATCTGATCTCAAAGACTGGTATTGGGATCAATCAAAGCATTTTAAATCAAATCGGTATCAGCTCTGTTGAACATGAACCTGAGCCCGATCCTTTGTTTTACATCAGCTCTCACACAAGTGTCGTAAACAGGGAGTACAGTTTGCAGCACAACGTGGCTAAAGTGTCAGCAGTGTGGAAATGTTTTAAATCAGAAAACAAAAACAGTCCAACAGCCACTTGTAATGTCTGCAATATGAGCATTTCAAAAGGTGGTAGTAACAGTGCTATATTCAATACTGCCAATTTGGTATGACACCATAAAAAATTAACTCAACGGAATACAGAGAGTTCACTCAGGTAACTCAAAGGCAAAGGCTACACTGAAGGATACTCTTAAAAGGAAAGTTCCTCTGGGCAGTGACAAAAAGATACCAGAGAGGACAGATGAATTCACAGCTCTGGATGAGCAGCCCATCGCTGTGGTAGAGAATACAGGGTTTCACCTTCTTTTGAAACTTTTGGAATCACGCTACGTCCTACCCTCTAGACAACACATTTCAGGAACTGGCTTTCTGCTAACATGGCAGAGATGAAAAATTTCCTTAAAATGAACCTTCATTTGGAAGTGATAAGAGTTTAGATAACTGAGAGAAAGAGGAAACACTCCAATAAAAGCAATTTAAGAACTGGCCTTCCTTGATAACAAAGGAGTGCCTTGCAATTTTATCATTTGGATTGTACTGTAATGCTGCTATTATAATAAGTAGACACAGACTTTTTATTTATTTATATTTTACATGTTCCAGTTAAGCTGCTACATCACTTCATAATTTCTGTTCATTTGTAGTATTTTACTACATGCCGCATTAAGCAGAATTTGATTTGTATTTGTTGCTACTCTGAATGTTAAAGGCTATTACACCACTTTGAAGTGGGATTGTGATTACATTACTCATTGAGTGTTCTAGCTAATATTACAGTGCTGCTCTAAGTGGAATTGTCATAAGAGCCACCCAAATTTTATTTTGTTAAAAAAACACAAACAAACTGCATACAGTATAGATGCACACAATCTTTTTCTTAATGTACTGCAAAGCTATTCAGTTGTCAAGCATATATACTGGATTGATTTGATAATGTACCTGAAGCACTGGGCAAATGTATTATCTAGGAAAATACATGTATCAGATTGGGACTCGGTATCAATAGATACTCAACATTAAATGACTGGACTTAAATGAAGAAAAAAAAACCTTGATCTGGGTAGCCCTAGTCTAAATGCATATTTTCAGGTAAATGTAAACTACATGGCAACTCCCTATACAATTCCATTTACATGAGAATTTGTTACAGTGACATTTCAGTATCAAAAATGCATTGTGTGGTTTACTTGTAGCATTCACATGATAATATGGAATTTTTTTTTCTCCACGACTTTACTGATGCATTTCTGCTGCATTTTTAAAAGCTATATTTTTTAAGCGTGGAGAGCTCTACATTTAAATCAAAGCCTACTCAGACTGCATTTACATATTATGCTTTGTTCAACACATCTGAACCCAAAACATGTCCCAGCATTTTTCTGTTGACATTCAACAAGTGTTTTTGTATGTCTAATGATTACCCTGAGAATAGAAGCAATTTAATGATGAACTGATTACACTGTTAGCAGCCAACATATTGTTAATCTCATGGTTTAACATAAAGGCTCCCTTCTTCTGTCAGGTAACAAAGCATACATTTTATATTAGGCCACATGTAAAGTTTGAAAATTCACCTAAAAGAAGGATTTAAAAATAAACTAAAACAAAACACCTTCATAGCGTTTAGAAGCTAAATATTTAAAGAGGAAAAAAGAATGTTCAGCTCAATGGAAAGAACAGCCATAAATTCCAAAATGGTGCAAAAAAAAAAAAAAAAAAAAACCCACTCGATTTTACTACTGATCCTTGTGAATGTTAGAGGGCTTAAATGTTACAAAAAGGTTAATAGGAAATTGCTATTATTTCTAATTAAAGGGTAACCGAGGTCAATACAATTCATCGCTTATGAACCCCACCTGCAGAGCGCCCAGTCTTTAAGTAAATAAGTGAACCTTTTCCTGCAACCTGATGCATTGTTCAGACTTTATGCACTTAAAATAAAACTACTTTGAAATGCATACACTTTCAGCGAGGTAAAGCCTAATGATGCCATCAAGCAGCCAAGTAAACACAAGTAAATAAATAAATAAAGAACGTCATTCACAGAGATGACATATACAACTGTAATAGATTGTGCAATAATTAGTAGTTTGGGGCTACCTGAACAGTGAATAGATTTCAAATCTTTAAGTCTTAAATATTTAAAATCCACAAAACCCCAATTATATGTTAAATTAAAAAATTCCACGTTATATTATACATATTTCTTCATTTTTAACGCATGTCATTTTATACAAGGTGATAAAGCACTGAGCCCTCTGGCCGTTAACAAAAGCCAAATATATAATGTGGGTTTGGGGGTCATTATGCTGTCAGTAGCCGCGCTGCCTGATGAATGAAGAGCCCCTGCCTCACGCAGCAGCTGGGCTGGCGAGGTAAGGACTCATTGGCACCCTCTGCGCCTCCCTCACCTCCTGTGAAGAGACGCCCCTGTAGCCAAAGTCGTGCAGTCTGTAGTCAAGCCCCTCCAGGCTCCCCGAGGTGGCCTTCAGGTGCCTCGCCAGGATCTTCTTGAACTCCCGGGAGACAGTGGCGACTGTGGTGGGGTACCACATCTGCATCAGCATCGTCTGTGGAGGGAGACCAAGCTACCGCTCTGTCCTTCAGAACCCTCGGAGCATCCCACCAACACGCTGCAGCATTTCACACGCCTGCAGACAGCACGGTGAGCCGATGGCTCCACGTCAAAACTCACATAAAAAATTCTCACTCGCTTACAAAAAAAACCGCCATACAACTACAGGGTGGACTGGTTTTGGTGGGGGAGGGGGGCTTAATGCATGCTGATGAGCTGAACGGCACTACATAATGAACATACTGTATATGCAGATGACTAAAATTATTTCATTCCTCAAAAATCTCTGTATTAGCATTATCAATTTTGACAGAACACCTCCTTGGGGTCAGTGTGTGGACTGCGAAAGCCACTTAGTAGAGATGAAACGGTACGAAAATTTAACTTGACGATTATCATGACCAAAATTATCATGTTATCAGTATCATTGGGGCATTGTTAAAATGTGATAAAAATGTTAAAGAGGTACCGTTATAAGTATAAGAAAATGCGACTACACTTTGGACTTAGTCTTCTTAGGAGGCCAAAAAATCTCTGGAGGGCTGTCACTACCTTCTGCCATGTTTTCACACACACGAAACAAACTGCACACTGCGCCTGTGTCTAGAACACTGTTCAGCCTTAATCAAAGTTAGCAACAGTATTTAATCTTTCAGCAGGGAGTTTTTCAAAGCACATTTTTAATGATAATTAAAATTTGAAAGGGCAATAGTAACCATCAAGAATTTTACAGTGGTTTACTTATTGGTTTATTTAAAGCTGGTAACCGTTTCATCCTTGCTGCTTACCTCAATGTAGTTTGTGAGCCAGAAGAAATCAGGGTCTGTGTTTTCAACGGTAAAAAGGACATTCCCTCTGGGAATTACTTTGCCCTCTGGAACAGCCTTGATACGTATAGGAAGGCGTCCATCGTGCTTCTGACGGACACAAAACACCATTCTTGGTACATTTCCAGGAAACACCTCCAAACAAATTACCCAAACTTGTACATACTGCTGCCCAGAATGATTAAATAATGAACGACATACTCATCTGCAGAATAAGTGAAAAGACATCAAACTTGTTTTGCTTGGCTCACATATACACAATAGGCCCAATATGACCTATGTTCAAAGATAAATTTTTTTCTCTTTCTTTTTTTTTTTTTTTTTTTTTAATTCTACCACCAACCCCCTTTTCCTCAGAATCCAGTCCCATAACGTATGGTGAGCTGCCCCTTTGATTAAAATATGCGCGTTCTGGAACTGTCTCATTTAAGGTTCTGTTAACTGAGTGCTGTGAGAGGAATGTTCATCCATTGAGAAAAGCTTTTCAGTGCTGAAGGCACTGCAATTCATTCCTTATGTTGCATCTACCTCCAAAATCTTCCTCCAGCCATCTTCATTAAAGACCGCTTGCCTGAAGTGTTGCTGGTAGAAGAAATTGGCTTCCTGAATTTTCTCCTCTGTGACGACAGGCCCTGTGCATTTGGCAGCGAGACATGCAACCGCGTTGGTGAATGTAGCATCAGAGTCCTGAGCCATTCCTTCAGAGGGCTCCCATATTTAAAGTGAGAAAGTGACTTAGAGCAGGCAGGGACAGTGAGTAGCAGCACACAAGCACAAGTTCTGATCTCACTGAGCTCAGGCTTCAGCTGCAACTACCTCTTGCTGCCTTCACAGCTTGAGATCGATGTTTGGTTCTACAAAATAAAAGCCAGCTTTTACATGTGCTTGAAAAGCACTCAGTTCTGCTTGCAATTATGGTAGCTAAAAAAGTTGGAACTATCCTTTATAGATGCTTTTGTCAAATTATATCAACTGTCATAGAGGGCCTACTGCATGTAGGTGTAATGTATCTTTGTGAAGAGCACCCTTAAGTGTTGCTGGTTTTTGTTCAATATGACTTGGGTGTATATGTAAATAACTGTCACAACAGTGCAAGAGACACTAAAAATGTGTAGCCTTCTACAGTCTGAGCTGCTCCTTTAACATGATAAGTCATAGAAACTGAAGTGCTTTAAATAATTTATTACCTGCTACAGTTCAGTAAGCTATCTCTAACCTTCCAGATTAAAAATAAACCCAAGGTGCTGATTTTTATGTGTAAAACATTCTATAATCAGGCAGACCTGGCCTGTTTTTAACTTGTTTCACTTTGTTTTGGTTTTAGTTTAGCAGTCCTGTGGCTGCACATACAGAGAAGCACACACAATCACCTTGAAGAGGCTTGTGTTTTCCATGTACAGCATTAACTTTGGCCTAACTTGCTTTATTGGCCAGTCAGCCATTAATGTGGTATATCAATACAAAGAGATGCACAAAACCAACAATGCAGTATAGCAATGTTTTGGAATTAACTTGGGTCATTTGTGACACCACACAGCCTAACATTAGGTAAAAAGTTCCTCACACCTCATGCTCAAATACAAATGGTGCCTACAACTTCAGACAGGCGTACCTGCCAGGTATTTCTTCAGCAGGTACTGTAGACCGAAGAAAACCACTTCATTGAGCTGTGCCTGCTTCTCGGGACGGCACTCAAAGTAGGAGTACACCTTGGTCACATTGGGCGGGTATTGCTTGTAGTGCGTTATCTGAAAACAAACAATGGTACTTAGAAAAACATACATAAAGTGACGACCTGATTAACTACTGTTCCTTTTTATGCCAGATACAGTGCTAATGCTGTGGGATGATTTTGTGAGGAGGCAACATTTTCCACCACCCTTTCAGTACAAAAATCTCTTTTCCACATTGCAAAAATACATGAAGGCATTTATATAAGCACTTCAACTGGAAAAAAATGGTAACAAAACATTTCCTCACAAAGTACTGTAATTTTCATACTGTATTATTGATGACAGTTTGGAGTACTATTTAACCAGAGGAATGCGAGTGGACTCGAACACATTATGACAGAACTCTAGCAGCTGCAAAGGTGCACTGTGTGTTTGGCATGTGATTGACTCCTTAGGATGAATACAGGAAAAAGGCCAGACCGATTTCGTTTTGGCACAGCACAGCACATAAGGATTATCAACAGAATAAGAGCTGAATTTAAGACTAAATTTGCCCTTTAGCAATACACTTGGTCTAAGAGAGAAGTGACAGGCCTTCATATTCCCCTGGCAAAGCAAAAATGACAATTAGCATTAGTAGACTAAGAAGAGTAATTATTTCAAACACACACTGGGGTCATTTGTTAATGTACAGGTCTCCTGCTTTGTACAATTTCATTTGATGATCTGCTCGAGGTTGTAACATCCAAATTCCAAACCAATTAAAACCACACACTTGTGTTGAGTGTGCCCGGCACTTAATGCACCGTACGCGTGGGAGCTGGTGGCGTACCAGCTGCGTAATGAGCAGAACTCCGGAAATCACAGGTGTCACCTTTATCAGCTAACCCCTGCAGAGTTCCAACAGTGCATCTGCAGCAGAGAAGGGCAAAACGAAGGTGGACAACGAAGAAGAAACAGAGACACACCTTCTGTGCCCCAAGTTATTTTTAGTGATAATACTGAACAGCAGTAGGCAGTAAATGTGCTCAAAAGTTTTGTTTACCCAATAGACACAGACACAATGCTTTCATTCTCAAACAAACATTTACAGCTTCAAATACGAATACACTGGAAGAAGACCGTGCTTAAAACAAACTTTCCTTAAGAATTCTCAGAGATAAAATCAGATACAAAAAACAGGTTAAGCCGACAGTACGTTACCATAGCTTCATTTGAGGCAGACCATACCAATTTACATATATGGATTGTACCACATTGTAATCAGACAGCTCCGACACTGATGGGAGACAAAGAATCTGTCAGCAAATCAGAAATGCAAGGGGGAAAGTCTTGTAGTAATTAAAGCTCTGACTCTGTGCCACAGCAGAACCCACCACAGACATTTTGACCTTCTGACACACAAGTGTTTAACCATTTTGTGCATGATTATGAAAGCCAAATCAGAATTTTTGTCCTCAATGTTTTTATTACTTTTTTAAATCAAATAAAATCAAACTTTATTTGTATAGTACCTAAACAGCAACCATAGAGTTGAACCTAGGTGCTGAACAAAGAAAAACCATTAAAACAACACAAAATACTCTTTGGGCATGAAAATGAAAAAACTGAACTTCATCTTCTGTGATTATGCATTTTTCAAAGAGTTCTTCACATGTCCAGTCAGCTGAACTGTGTGCGTTTGTGTTTTTAAACACAGCTTTTAAATAGCTGTCCACTGTAGTGACCACTATGCATGAAAGGGTTAATAAATCATCGTGAATTTTACTAAAAAATACTGCAAAGAGCGATGTAAAGTTGGGGGGGGAACATTACAGCCCGAACGCATTATACAATATGTTTTAATTGCAAAAGTGAATAAAAACCATCACTAAAGTTGGAACTGGTAAAGCCCTGTATTAAGACGGCAAATTCACTTATATCAATAACATTATTTTTATTTTTCCATCTTGAATCACTTTATTTATATGGATAAGTATTACTAGTGTTCCACTGGTCACATAACACGAAATATGGGGAACAGCCTGAAGTCAAACCTGCAAGTGCATGCGGCAAGTGCAAACGGGGAATGCAGTTGATATGAATTTTCGCTACATACATGACACAACAAATTTCTTTGGAATGAAGAGCGGAGACTGCGAGCCAGGCCTTCTCGTCCAACTTCAGTGCCTGAGCTCACAAATGTGCTTCTGGAAGAAAGGTCAAACATTCCCATAGACACACTCCTAAACCTTTTGGACAGCCTTCCCAGAAGAGTTGAAGCTGTTATAGCTGCAAAGGGTGGGCCAGCTCAATATTGAGGCCTACGGACTAAGACTGGGATGCCATTAAAGTTCATGTGCATGTAAAGGCAGGAGTCACAATACTTTTGGCAATATAGCGTATGTAGACTGGTTCCACATACATACAAACATACATACACACACAAACACAAACACACACACATACACACATATAGTTTTTCTGTTTACATTATTAAATGAACTAAATACAAAATCTAACAGACTTGTTTGTGTATACATGCAATACATCAGCACTTTATTTTTCTGATATGCATGTTTTCAACACAAAAAGTTACAACTGCTGGTAAACAATATACACAAACAATTCTGCAACAGCAGCTTTGCGTGATCTCTTAAGATTCTTTGCCAAGATTCTCTGACTCATCGCATCTCCGGGTCCACATGAATTTCAACAGAAATGGCATTACACAACCTCAGACCTATACAAATTCAATGAAGTATAACTACTGGTGTATAAAGTGCAATAACTCTACTTGCCCTATTCAGTTTATGATACCACCTTACATAACTAGGCAACATTTCTCAGAGCATTTCACCTCTAAGAAATTTGCCACCATTAGGCCTATTCCTATTTTTTTACACCAATAGCAGGTCCTAATTGTTCCATCAGTTCAAAAAAGAAGCTTGAACTACACTAACATTTATAAATTAGACTTACTAATAAAGAATCTACATTAAAAACAGCTACATTTGAAATCCAGTATGACATACTATGTACAAATTCAAAAATGAAGTACTGTACACATTTTATTAGTGCATTCAAATTGCTTTCAGATATACTAAAACATGCTGTCAAACAACAACTATGACTGTCAAATTCTGGTATAATAATAGCCACCACTCTCTGTACTGTTAAAATTATGACATCAAATGCTGTTCAGTGTTTGCACACTTTGGATTTTTGCTGTATTTCATATGTCATCCAGATACTTTTCTCATACTCTTCGACAACCTGTGGCTTTGGACACACCAGCACTGCTTAATGCATGTATGCAAACTATTTATCCTTTTGGTTTCAAACTAAGCCAGTGACTATCTTCACACGACAGTCAGATGGGGGACAGCTAAAATTTGGTACAACTTCATTAATGCTTTACCAAATTACAATTACATCCTGCTACAGACATCCAAACCAAATGCAACTCCTCTCTCGGAGAGTACACATTCCAACTACTCCCTCCTTTGATGGGTGGGAGCAACAAAAATCAGAATGTGACCAGTAGTTGCTGAGGAGCTAAAGCACACCCACAAAACCCACTGCCAGACTATTCAATGCCACCTGGTCCCACACAGGGAGGACCTCCCTCCCATGCCAATTCACCAAAAACAATTCTGAATTATGCCACTTCATCAGGAGCAATACAGGAGTCCACAACTAGTGATGCAATAGGTTCAAGGGATGCCAACTCCACGTTTTTATCTTATTGTACCATCCGGAATGCTTACTGGTTGTAGTCCAGATGGTAAGACATCAGTAACAGCTGGTGATGAAGGGAAAGTGAGTCCATATCATTGGCACGATAGAACATAACAACCCTTCCACTGTGAATTCAAAAACCATTTAGCAGAATACACAAATACACATCCACTGTGTTAAAAAAAAATGAAATGTACAATATCAACATTAATGTCAAATTAACTTTAATATGAAGTAATGTAATACGAACACTGACGAATAGGAATTTTTGTGATACAAACTTTTAAAGAACCTCTGTCCCACCGTCAAGTCAATTCCGCTATATGCAGAATTACAAATATTACATAAAAACCGTCTTAAAGACTGACATCACTGCTTTCGTTTAACGTGGCAACCTTACAAAAAAAACTGTTTGCGCCAAAGTACGCATTACACAATCGAACTGTAAAACAGGATCAACGTGTTTCCAGTTCGGAGATGAAGACCGAGTTGTGTGTATTTTATCGCCTTGTTTCCAGCGGGTCTTCTTATCGCAGCAATGACAGTTTGCCAACACCAGTCCTCACTGAACCTTGCATATCAAATGCTTATGGAAAATATACATGCAACATATTTAGATTTTCATGTAATTAGGCAAACAAGAAGGCTAAATTCAGACGCACCAAGGTGCTCTACAGAATACCCAATCCATCAAGAACAAGCTTCAAAAGAGCGTGAAGGCTCTGAAGCCCATACGTTTAGCAGCAATAAAAACTGGACAGCACCGGAGCTCGACACAGCGTTTTGTTTTTAATTATATGTCGTTTTACGCTTTGCATGACTTTAGCCCCAGCACACACTGTTATAAATAATTTCAGATGGAGGAAATCCACGTTCTAATTTCTTTGTTTACGCGTCACTTTTAAAGCATGGACATGTGGTGGAGAACCAGCATGCAGCGAGGGACAACAAAGCCCACAAGACCTGCTTTGGTTTTGCCGTACAACAGCTACATACTATAGCTTACACGAATAGCTTTGATCGTATACACTAAAATTAGTATTTGTTGTAATCTGGTTACTGATTACAACAACCAAGTAGTTACTTTGACTCGCGCCTCCTGTTAGCAAGTAAAAAATACGATAACAAATTATGATCATTCCTTTAAATCCGCTTCTCCACGCCGAAACTACTTATTTAAAACAGACTGTAAAACAGACACAAGCACCAACACAAACGAACCGAACCGCCGATTGCTTTATTTACAACCTTCTTCAATTCCGCTTTGGCTCACCGTGGCTTACCTTATACGAGTCGGTCGCAAGCAGAAAATTAAAATCCGATGTAGCCATGCTGCCGATTAGGAATCGTTCCTATCGTGCTATAATGAATCGGTGTTTAGGTATTCGGAAGATGTAAACCAAATGCGCGATGGTAGTGGGAGGAGGACACAGCTGTCGACTTTAATAACGCCTCTGGCCACCACACACGGTTGAACAGTACGTGTAGGACTACACCGGACTCTCCGACATATGTGTTAGGGGTCATTATGAGTTGGCGTCCTCTGGCTTTTGCCCTTGGGAGTTATTCCATACCATAAGATCGGATAACTGTCGAGTATCAGTTTTCACTATTAGGAGAAAACGATAAACGCGTGCAGAGACTATTTGTATTGGCATTCCTGAACAACAGTATGGGTCGAACACAATAATATGTAAGCAAGATTAAAGATATCCTACACATTTAATCTCTACAGCACTTTCTACTCTTCCAGTTTCTGGTAACGTAGCAGTTATATGCAGGGTGACTGTAACTGTTGGTCATTGTTTGCACTTTGTGTAATTAATTTATTTTTTAAGACTTGTTGTGACTAGGAGTTTGGTTTACATTCGTTATGTAATTAATTCAGTTCGAAAAACGCGTTTATTTTAAAATTTCAGTTAAAGTAACGGTCGGGTCTCGTTGAGCTGCGCGCGAGAGATTTAAGTTAGATACACCAAGCGGTAAGCAGAGTGGTTTATACACTCAAGTTTAAAGGTTTTCTGCTTAACATAAGGATTCAAAATTTAATATCATTGGATAGGATAAAAGATATTAAGACAGTCCCAGTCCTAGCATGCAGCCAACGAGGTATTTGTTCATTTCTTTGTGTATATTGTACCTCAGTAAAACGTCGTTATACATGCTGAGCATGTTATTTTTACTTTAAACTAATAGTTCATTTTCTTGTTAATACTATGTGTATATAGTTTTCAAGGTGGATTTGCAGATGAATTTGGAGGGTGAGTTTTTTGAAAAAAGGAAAAAACCTTCAAATAAACCAGTGGAAAGAAAACCGCTTGTGTCTGCGTACGCTGGGAAGGAGCTACAGTGACAATACTGTATTTTGGTTTTCAGAAACAAAGACGCAGGTGGGGAGGGGGCGGTCAAAATGTGGTGCCATTATGGTAATGTATGTATGTATGTATGTATGTGGGTGGAGAGATTGTTGCATGGTTTCTGGAGGCAGCTATCAATTACCTTAATACATTAAAAGTTACACCTTAATACATTAACAGGTAGACTTTTAACAAAACTAATTATTACAAATGCCTCAGTATTGATAACCTTACTTATTTTCAGTTCAACTCTTTATATGTCTCTTAGAAATTAAATGAAGTTTTTAACTTCTAGAATCATTCGAATGACCCTAGGAGCTGTGTTCCTGGGGGCTAAATGCTCATGGTAGGGTCTCCCAAGGCAAACCTAGGTCCTAGGTGATGGGTCAGACTAAGAGCAGTTCATAAATTGCTTATGAAAAGAAACATACAGAGGACCGTTATGTTGCTCGGATTGTCGTTACCGGGGCTCGACCCTGGAGCCAGGCCCGGGGTTGGGGCATGCAGGCGAGCACCTGGTGGTTGGGTCTGTGCTCAAGGGACCTGGCTAGGCTCAGCCCGAAAGAGCAACGTGGGCCCACCTTTCTGTAGGCCCACCACCAGCAGAAAGGAGCATAAGGGGCCGGTGCAATGTGGATCGGGTGGCAGTCCTGGGGGAAGGCCTCAACGACCCAATCTCTGGACAAGAATCTGGCTATTGGAACATAGAATGTCACCTCGCTGGGGGGGGAGGAGCTGGAGCTTGTGCAGGAGGTTGAGCGCTTCCAGCTAGAGATAGTTGGGCTGGCTTCCATGCACTTCTTGGGCTCTGGAACTCAATTCCTTGGGAGAGGCTGGACTGTCTTCCATTCTGGATTTGCACATGGTGAGAAGCGGCGGGCTGGGGTAGGTTTGCTGATAGCTTTCCAGCTCAGCTGCCATGTGTTGGAGTTTTCCCCAGTGAACGAGAGGGTTGCTTCCCTACGCCTTCGTGTAGGGGACAGGTCTATCTCTGTTCTTTGTGCGTACGGGCCGAATAGCGGTGCAGAGTACTCGGCCTTCTTGGGGTCTCTGGAAGGGGTGCTGAAAGGAACTCAGACTGGGGACTCTGTCAGTCTACTGGGGGACTTCAGTTCCCACGTGGGTAATGACAGTGATACCTGGAGAGGCGTGATTGGGAGGAACGGCCTCCCCAATCTGAACCCAACTGGTGTTTTGTTATTGGACTTATGTGCTAGTCACTGTTTGTCCATAATGAACACTGTGTGCATGCATAAGGGTGTCCACTAGTACATGTGGCACAAGGACACTCTAGGCTGGAGGTCAATGATTGACATTGTGATTGTGTCATCTGACCTCTGACCATTTGTCTTCGACACTCGAGTGAAGAGAGGGGCTGAGCTGTCAACTTATCACCACCTGGTGGTGAGCTGGATCTGATGACAGAGGAGGAAGCCAGACAAATTTGGGAGAGCCAAACGTATTATGAGGGTTTGTTGGGAATGCCTGGTTGAACCCTCTGTCAGAGGGGTCTTCAACTCCCACCTCCGGGAGAGCTTCAACCAGATCCTGAGGGAGAAGAAAGAGTCCAAGTGGACTTGGAAGAGTCCAAGTGGACCATGTTCTTCAGCTCCATTTTTGAAATGGCCGTTCGAAGCTGTGGCTGTAAGGTCTCTTGTGCCTGCCGTGGCGGCAACCCCAGAACCCGGTGGTGAACACCAGAAGTAAGGGATGACATCAAGCTGAAGGAGTCCTATCGAGCATGGTTGGCTTGTGGGACTCCTGAAGCAGCTGATGGGTACCGGCAGGCCAAGCAGGCTGCAGCCTGGGTGGTTGTGGAGCCAAAAACTTGGGTCTGGGAGGAGTTTGGTGAGGCCATGGAGGAGGACTTTTGGTCAGTCTCGAAGAAATTCTGGAAAACCATTTGGCGCCTCGGGAGGGGGAATAAGTGCTCAGCCGACACTGTTTACAGTTGAGGTGGGGAGCTGTTGACCTCGACTGGGGATATTGTCAGACGGTGAAAGGAGTATTTCAAGGATCTCCTCAGCCCCACCGACACGCCTTCTGTAGAGGAAGCAGAGGTTGATTTGTCCATCACCCAAGCTGAAGTCACTTTGCAGGGCAGCAGGGGTGGATGAGATCCACCCTGAGCACCTTAAGTCTCTGGATGTTGTAGGGCTGTTTTGGCTGACACACATCTGCAACATAGCATGGTGGTTGGGGGTAGTACCTCTGGACTGGGTGGTGGTGCCTCTTTTCAAGAAGGGGGACCAGAGGGTGTGTTCTAACTACAGGGGGATCACACTCCTCCTCCTCCCCAGGAAAGTCTATGCCAGAATGCTGGAGAGGAGAATCAGCTGATAGTCGAACTTCAGGAGGAGCAATGCAGTTTTCGTCCCGGGGGTGGTCTGGGAGTCCTCTGCTAAGGGCTGTCCAATCATCATTTATTTCATGCACTCATGGGATGGTTTTTGGACTAATTTTTGTCTATGCCTTGTTTGGAAGAAAAATGACATATGGCTATCCTAACTTACATAGCACCGTCTAAATTGATGCATGTAAAAACATAGGGTGCACCCCTTCCCAGGGATGGAGGACAGTCATTACTGTTCGAAGGGGGACAGTGTTTCTTGTGGCAGTAATAAACAAATACTGCTTATTAGATAGCAATACGATATTCCAATATGGACAGATTTCTGAGAGGGATGAAAAGAAAAGCAGACGACACTTGTACAGTCATACAGGATGATAATAATCATTCAGAACACAAATCAAGAAAATATGGTTTTATATTTTTAAAAGTTTTCTTAGCATAAGAAAACAGGAGGAGAGACCGTAGAACTGTACACCCCAGTCAAGACAATTAACCACTTGATTTTTTTTCCCCTGAAAAAACTCTGAATATTGTCAGCAGAAAAGTTAATTTTAAAAAGTATTATCAGTAAACACTAGGGTTGGGCAAGGATTAATTATTTTAATTGTAATTAATCTTTTTATTTAAAAAAATTAATCTTAATTAAACTTTATTTTAATCTTAAACTTTATATAACACAAATGAATGAACACAAACGATTACTCAAAAGCTTGAAACAAATTAACTTAATAATCATACAATTAATGCAAATCAAATTGACAATGTCTTTCTTCAACTCAGACAAGTTACTGATGTTGTTTATTCAACCAGTTATAGAGAGATACGTTTTTTAGGTTGCTGGAACTCAGCTCGATACACGCTTTTTATCAAGAACGTGAAATGACTGATGGTTCCTTAGATGGTGCAGCGTCGATGGGCTGTGGTGATATTTGAAGTGTTTACTGCAGTATTTACAAACGACAGTTGTCTTGCCCAAAAACATGTACAGGCCATTAAGCATACCTGTCTTACTTTCAGACATAATCTTAGCGTACTTAGCAGACATATCACAACATAAAATCCAATGATGAAATGATTAAAATTCGCGCAAAATATTCCCTCTAAATGTAAATTTGGGCGCGTAACCAATGACTTCCGGTAAAACTGAACTAACATATTGTAATGTAACGTAACGTAACGAAACGGAATGCAAAACAGGTTATCTGATTCAGCCAATAGCAGCGCGCGCTGAAGTTTTGGCCTTACTTCCACGTGTCGTTAGCGAGAGAGCTTTGTTTCTTGTAATAATAGTATTACTGACATCATCATTTGCTTTACGTGAGTGAACTCGATGTATTCTATTGAGTGTTTTTTTTTAGGTGGCGTATTAAATTGGTAGTACTGAACTAAATCTGTTACTGCCGCCTCCTGAAACGTTTGTGGCCGCTGGAATGTTTTCTTTTTCTAATTTAAAATAATTCCACAGTGCTGACAGTTTAGCCGCGTTGTGCCTCTAAATCTTCCTCTCCGTTTACGATGTATGAGTGACAGCTTACTTAAAACGAAGGATCGTTTAGGTTCATGTTTAATAGAGCCAATACCGATAAAAAACCGCCTTAGTTGCCCCGATACCAATGTTTCAGATCAGTTCGGGACATCCCTAGTGCCAACCGACACATTAATTTGATATCCTAAATTTCAGAGCACCGTTGCCAAAAAGTCAAGTACCCCACAGCACCAACAAAATGTGAATGCATAATTTTAGTCGTACAATTAAACAAAATAGTCTTCTGAAAAATGATCGCATTAGTCGCGATAGTTAACGTAATTAATTTCTAGCCTTAGTAAAAGATAAAGATAAAAAAATACTAAAGTGCTAATAACTTCATGCAAAGTCGCTTATAGGGTTGCTATATGCAAAAATCCACACACGATAGCAGAGGGGGTTCTCCATACTCATTTGGATATGGTCTCAGTTAATTATGCTTGATGAGTCAAGCGCTGCAGAATTAAAGGCTAACCCACCAACCTATGGCATCGCTAGGTGTATCTGCACTTGTTACTTTAGCAGAGGTTGCTTGTAATTGTTCATCTTTCTAGCAAGAAAAAAAGCATTTTATTGTAACATTTTATTATATCAGACTTGAGCTCTCCAGTTACAAACATTTTTGTTTTGATAGTATCCGCAGGAAACAAGCGTTTACAAAAATTGAAAGGAATATAAGCAGTGTCTGATTAAAAACAATACATACAAACATACATCCCTTTTAACTGCTTTCACAAATATTAAAGGTTGAACAAAATGAAATAGCGAGTGGGGCGGAGGTATATATAGTGGAGCGCCCACTCAGCACGTGTATGAATGCAAAACGTTGGTTGAACATCCGACTGTCGCAATATGATCGTGTACTATTTAAAAACAGTGCATTACTGGGTAAAGCATAGTTTCATCAACGCTACATAATCCCAATGTTCAAACAATTTAACTCCGACCATTCTAAAATGTAGCTGCCATGTAGTGCCTATGTATGTGTGCTGACTGGGTGGGGCGGTCCATAAAAGTTTCTCAAGCTTCCAAAGGATGGCCTGACAGAAAAAACCACTCGTCTATATAAACTAACACGCTTAGCTCTACGGACATGTAGGAGTAATTTTGTCGATCATTTCTTGTCAGGGAACATGTTTCTTATACTACTATATCGAAAGACTTAATTAAAATGAAAGAGTCCTTATTAGAATGAGAGAGCCTGAGAATGTACATAGCAGCAGTAATGAGTACTGTTGTTGTTTGTCGATATTCTAATTATTATTATTATTAGTAGTAGTAGTAGTAGTAGTAGACATTATCTGTTTTGAAATCAGTCATGTTGAGTTTTTGTATAGAATCCTGAAATTCGTTACATAAATAACAGTAAAGCTGCAGTCAATACATCAGTAGTTTAATCATTAATTACGTCGTGGATACAAAGTTCAAGTTAAAAATGTTACTGCTAATCTTGCACTAAATATACAAATGCCAGCAATTTCGTTTATTATGGTTAAAAAGAAATTATAGCGGCATCTGCCGGCGGTATGACTACGTCATGGATCAGAATATTTAGAATGAACGCACCTTCCTTATTTTGTGTTTGCAAACCTGGAACGAAAAAGCAAAAAGTTTATGCAGACAAATGATGCTAGACTTTTTTGCAGAACTAAAGTGACTTTTCTTAACAATTTTGCAGTTACTGTCAAATAACTGCTCCAAGATATTAAATAGTTGGCATATGAACCAATAAATTAATAATCTTTCTAACAACTGATGTTGTTCATCGCATTATCCATGCGCAAGTCCCCCTAAACTCGAGAACAAGACTTGTTTTTTGTGTCCAAATATTTTTAGTCTGTACTGTATTGCTTTATAATTTTGCCATTTATACATTAAATCATGGAACGTTCTCCTTATAATGTAGCACCACTTTGTTTTGTAAACGTCGAAAAATAAATACATAAAAAACCCCAAAATACTCTTAAAAATAGAAAATTACAGTATACTAATTTAATTATATATATATATTCTTGCACTACATATACAAATATATACTGATATTTAAGTTACAGTAGCATAAGGTACGCTGTAAACATTATTCTCTCTCTCTCTCTCTCTCTCTCTCTCTCTCTCTCTCTCTCTTTCTCTCCAAAATTGTGTTTGAAATACAAGTTGCTAAACTGAACATCCCATATAAACAGTTTACAGAGATATTACAGAGCTATATCTCTATATTATATAGAGATTACTGAAGGGAAAACTGGGCGGAGTTTAAGGGGTAATGTGGAACCATATCAATCAACACAATGTATGCATAGCACAAAAAACTATTGGATAAAAATAAATTTACATAATTTAAAAATATGTTTATTAAATTTGTAGGAACACTGTAAACGTCAAATTAATGGTATATTAACATACAGTGCATTGTATGGGAGCTGTGTTTTCTACATTTTGGTTCAGGACCCTGGTCAGTTCACTTTTCATAGTGGCTGCTGGAAATCCTGTTGTTATAACGTTCAGTAGTCATCAGTGTACACTACATATTTCAGCTGCCAGGAAGAGTCACAAGTGAATGGACGTGTCTGTATACAAAATATTCCTTATTTTACATCGCTCTACTTTTCATTGTAACCTCCCAGGACACTGACGGATACAGAAGGGTTAAAACACAGAATACACGTAAGCAGCAACAATCTCATTTTGTAGGGGGGAGATTGCTGGTTGTGCGAACCACTTCAGCAGACTCTTCCTGCATCGCTCGTGCCTCTTCATCACTCAGACCTTTTCCGTGACTAAATTGAAGTGCTTGCTTTAGCTTTTCATATCTCAATTTCGCACCTATAAAATTACTGAACATTTTTTATACAACACTTGTTTCGTCTTAACTGTGCTGTCGTGAAATCCGTAGATTTCCTTTATTTGCAGCTGGACTAGGTGAGCGGCAGTCTAAAACGAGATGTTGGATCCGTCGTCCAGCGAGGAGGAAGCGGACGAGATAGTCGAGGAGGAAAGCAAAGAGGTGAAGGCACCCCAGGCCGGATCTCGACTGTCTCCAAGCCGGACCAGTGAGAGCTCTGGCGGGCTGCAGCCCACCAGCCGGAGCAGCAGTGTCCGCCCGTCCAGTCCGAGCCCGTCGGTGGCCAGTGAGAAGGAAAAGGAAGAGGTGGAAAAAATACAGAAGGAGGAAGAAGAACGAAAAAAGAGGTTACAGCTTTATGTCTTTGTAATGAGGTGCATCGCTTACCCTTTTAATGCAAAGCAGCCTACTGACATGGCGAGGAGGCAGCAAAAGGTAAGATCTATCTATCTATCTATATATATATATATATATATATATATATATATATAAATAAAAAGAAATAAACACATAAACGAATGTATGTTTGCCCATGTGGTATGTATATGC